>JAMKCH010065060.1:0-81057 GCA_023653785.1 Ophioderma brevispina | reverse complement strand
CATCGGCCCTTGCAGAAAATCCGCTTTTTTTGATGATTGCAATCAACGCTTTACGAATAAAAATCATGCACCCGATGTTCATTTACAGGGTGGTTTCAAAAGTAACGTTACCCCTCCAGACACGGCCATTTTTGCTTACGTGATCATTCTTATCCTGTGTTAGTTTTTATATTATGAAATATGGTACTCTTTTGAACGATGGGGGAAAACTAAAAAGAAAACGGTGACAAAATTAACCAAATAACAATGACATTGTCCTTCCCTAACAAATGATGCAAACCTCTTTGGTCCCACGGCGAGCAAGTGCGGAGAAACATGACTTGTAATTCTTATTGAGTTGATCACAACGAAAGTCCTCAGTTTACTTAATTTGTTCACAATGTATTGCCCTAAAGCACCTGAAACAATGCACTTAATTTGTGCTTCAGAATGAAGTGACCCAATTCCCCTCACCCGCTCTCATCATCATGCAAATATGAATTTGGTAAAAGCGCTACTTTTCAATAATGGCATTGGCGTGACTCCTACAATTTAGGTAATCTACTTAACTGCTCTTGGGTTAAAAGACCATTGTTCATCGTGAATGGGTAACGATTTCCCCCCCTCAAATTATAGGGTTCCCATAAGATGCAATCAAAAGGACAGATAAAACAATTCTGAGCATGGCAAGACTCTAAAACAGGTACAAGGAGAGAGATATGTGGTCCAAGAACAGGGCAATTAGCCGTAAATAATGCTGCAGTGCGTATATAAATGAACTATACATGACTCTAACCCACAATGGGCCTTAGAATTTGAGAGTATTATTGGCCAGATGGGTCTTAAACATTTTTATGTTGGGATATTTGCATCCACCACGTTTCTCTGCTAATGCTACGTTGACCAATGTAGGTTGGCAATCATTTTTCGGGAAATAGTCATTGTTTTGGTTATGATTTTTCACCACCGGTTCTTCTTGTTTTCGCATATGTTCAAAAAAGTACATATTCTTGCATAGTATAGCTAAACAAGGATACGAATTGATTATTAAGCAAAAATGGCCGTTTTCTGGAGGGTAACATTCTTTCGGAGACACCGCTGTATATTCCTTTTTTTACACAAACTCGTTATGCCTAAATTCATTAACAGGCCTTAGAATGCGAATCATTTGTAAATTAATAATTTGATAAGAAAAGAGAATCTTAATCAAGAAAGTTGAAGATTGCCTACAATTTTGGTACGTAATGAAAACATCACGCATTACAGTAGTCAATATAATACTAGCTCCATTGGGGATTCGCATTCATTAATATTGTAATTGCACTGGCATAATGTGCATTATTGCTTCGACCTTAAAAGTAGCCCCAGCTTCAATTATTAAGTAAATAATCTTGCAATTTTGATCATTATTACAAAACCGTTAGGTATTCGTACAAGGACACTGACAATTTAAGTGGGGGTTAACAAACGTATTCAGTCTGCCATATAATGCCAAAGCAGAAGATTGTGAGTTGTCCAAATTCTGTCCCTAAAACGGTTCCCAAAACAGACAACATACCACATTGGTCTATAAACGTCTCAAACAGTACTAAACCTACGAATATTCTTGTAACCTTCATGTACTTCCCCATGCGTTATTTGACCCTTAAGTGAATTTGTGTCCTTTATATTTTTAACTAAATATTTCCTGGTATGTTATCTTGTCACGTTAGAAGTATTTTTGGCAAATGCACAGAAAAGAATTGATACTAAACCGTTTTCCAGTGGGATGCCAGGAAGGAAAAAGATAGTTTCGACAAATTCCAGGCTCTCAACAAACATAATTAGTAGTTTTATACCATCAATAACCCTAACGTTGTGGTATTTGGTTTTCTGTTTACAAGTAATCTAAAAGTATTCATACTTGACCTAGCTTAGTGGGCCTAACTGCCTCGGACTTTTGTGTTGTGAGTATCTTATTCAAAAGATTTTCTATAGATAACCAAAACATCATTTAAAAAAAACAAACCGTAATTGTTCCCTATAGGTAAATGAATAATAAGTTTCAAGTTTTCCCGTCAATAGAAATATTTCTGTAAGTTAAAGGATGGGCCATATAATCTAAACAATTTAGATCATTATGCACGGATTTCAGTTGCGATGCGCACCTTCTAATATTAAATCGCGTAAAGGTCAATCTCACTTAAAGCTTCCTGTAATTACTTGTTTTAATCAAGGCTTTCTGCTTAAAGAGAATGAAGACATTTCCAGCAAAAACCGTATTCAGCCATTGTTTAGGATTTTGACCTTATTTTCAAATCACACACAAGTTGAAAACACATTTATTATAATAAAAGCGAGTTGGCACTTCTGCGTGCACGACTGAATATATCAAAGCATTACAGAAAATCCAACTCGTTATTTAATACTAAAATGTGTTTTCACCTTATTCATTTGATGTCATTTGAAACGCATTCTAAATATTAAACATTGTGGGAGCAGCGCATTTTATGAGGAACTTTCCAGACGATGGAGCTCGCCATAAGAGTTATTACCTGGTAGCCTAATCCACCACCAACACCCTTTCGGGGATCAGAGAGTTCAACGAAATCGCTTGTCTAACCAATCCATGACCCTACAGTCGCCGCATCCCTATCGATCAACCTGGATCAATGACAGATGGTTCGAGCAATGGTCATCCTCTATCTTTAACTTAAAGCAGTTTGTGGACAGCCCATCTGGTATGCCCAAAGGCTATTACCTTGATAGGACCACACTTCCTTCACAAGATCGTGTGGAACATTCACCAAACTTTGATTGTGGAGAGTCACCAAACGCATTAGCCACCTCATAGATGACTGTGAGGTCTAAAGTCCCCAAGAGGAACCCAGACTGATCAACCTGGACGTTGAAACTATCAGCTGGTTTAAAAGTAAAGGACGGGGATTTCCACTGTGATTTTGGACTCCTTTTCAAACGGAGCTGATCAAGACACCTAATTAAACCCGGCATGACTCAAATTCAGTTCTATGAATAATCTTTACACAGAACCTTAATACCAAGAGCTTTTAATATATTACTGTCATGTGATATGCCGGAGTAACGCTATACAGCATTGAATTTTAGAAGACTAAAAATGCGGCCTATTGTTCGCAAAACAACCTGTTACCGGTGCGTTAAGGTCCTGGCCATTTGAATATTTTTAACCAGGTAAATTGGTATCTTGGTAGGAAAGAATTTGAAACCACTGCGGGAGAGAGATGTTTTCCCCTTGGCTATGAGCAATTTAGCTGGATACCATATGACTTTAGTGACCTTTGCTTGTCATCTTTAACAATCCTTGTTAATAGAATTAGGCTTATTTACAATACGTATAACCATGTCACCAACGATGGGACTCATGATTAGGTAATGTTTTAGTGAAATTAAGCCTTTAGATTAAATCTTGTGTTTTCCGGCACATAATGTGGCCTTATAACTGGATTGATGATACTTAGCTTAATATGAACATCAATACTTTAACATAGCCATTTTTAAGGTAGTCCCAAAATAATTTACACATTTTATACAGTAAATCAACTTATTAAACACGTATTAACATTCAATTTTTTCCTTTTTTTAAACTGCTCCACTTAACAGGCCTTTTTTTTTGTCATTCGGAAGAGCGTGAGGGTGATAGCCTATGTGTCATACCTTTAGTATAGTTTTTATGCATGTGTCCCCTAGCTTTGCACCAGCCCATTGCCCTGGGGGATGGAGTGCCACCGTGTGAAGGGGGTAATCGGCCTATGCCTAACATAGACTTAATTTGCATTAAAAAAGGCGATTCGAGCCCGACCTCGTCCACTTCGAGGACATCCATGCTGTGTTTATAGCTCTACGGTAGTATGATGTCCAAAAATGTGAATACTCCGATTTTCCATTAAGAATAACATTATTTCTTCTTCTCCCCCTCTCTTTACACATGACTAGTCCCAATGCAGGGCCTATACACTTACCGTATGTTGGCATTCTAATTTGATCACATTGCATTGCTCTCATCATTGCTTAACATTTTGAATATCGCCAATTGTATCGAGCAAGTACATGTCAAGCAAGTGCAAAATTTTGATTGGAATAGACAATCCTGAAAGATTTTACAATGTAATTGTTCATATATACCAAATATTGACTGCTCAGGGAGGGAAATGGTGCAAATAACTACCCGGATGTGACTGGAGAACCGTTGGCCTACTATTTTCCCGATACCGAAGGTCGAGGGAAAATACGTAGGCCTCAGGATCTCAGTCCACCGAGGGAGGTATTTTGCCCATTTCACGAATATAGAGGCATCAATCTTTGTTTTTATATAACATATAAAAATATTCCCTGTCATTTAAAAACTTGCAGTCTCTTTGATATCATCTTCCACCGCAACTCTCAATCCAATCGGCGCGGCTCGATCTCCCACAATTTCTCGAACTCGGCCCTATATGATTTTTTTCACTGTCAACAGCATCGAGATTTCTCCATTTTTTAGTCAAAATTTCAACAGAAATGCCCAGCGGTGAAATGTAATACACTTAAATATCCAGGCAGAAGAATACGATCGAGCATAGCGATGTAAGATAAACCAATGCAGGGAAAAAGTTCCCATAAAAACGAAACTATTAATCCCCTTGATGGGGGAAATAGTAGCTTTTTAATGGGAACTTTTTTCCCTCCTGCTTAAATTTTGGGGAACTCGTCTGCAAAATTTTATGTCACATGATATGTAAATCACCATCAAATGACAGAAATATTTTTATGTGGTTATATAAATATGATTATGTCATACTAAAAATTTCACAAATCAAAACTGCAGACATTTCAAACATTTTACAAATTTACACACTTATTTCTCCAACTATTGTTTGAAGTAACTTCTCCGCGCCATAACATTCTTGTCAGTCTTGATTAATTGTTGAATGTGTGAAAAAAATTTTAAGGCAAAATGCCTACAATATTTGATCAAATAATTGCTGTGTAGGGCCTATTGTTAAATTATTTGAGGATTATTTTCATAAACCGTCTGCATTTTTTTTAGTACAGCAACATAAATAGTGCTAAAAAGCCCTTTCTTATGATGACATTAATGAATTCATTAAGAAACTTTTTTGGAAAAAAGGCAAACCTTAGTTCTTTGCTAGTGCTCGGTTTGTCATTATTTTATGGTATTTATATTTCAAAGTTTACAATAATAGTGGGTCGCCTTGGTTGTTCTGATGAATTATTTCTTTGCATAAATTTATTATTTCAATTTGACATGATTATCACCTTACATGGGCACGAACAATCAGCTATGTCCGTTTGTTTTTCAACGGTCCTCATTCACATTAGTGTTATGGAAAAATGTACTCTTATTAAACAAACCTAGCGAAGGAAACTTAGGAAAGCATCTCCGCGAGTTTGGAAATGCTTTGAAGTTGGAACGCAACATTACATAAAAGCACAATGTGTTCCAAAACCGAAAATAAGTCTGATTTATTAAGTATGCAAACGGGCACGTTCTACGTGAACTGCGTACATTAATGGGTCCAAAAGTTATAAGTTAATAAACATATTCAACAGTGTTTGTCCATTTCTCAGATTTGATGGATTTATGGGTTTTTAATGTCACGATTGTAAAATTTGTGGTATGTGATACTACTACAGATTAATTGCCTGTCCATGCATGTACAGTGCAAATTTGGTCAGATGCTTTGTTTTTTTTAAGTTAAGCGTAATGATAGGATTGCCTTATGTTGGTGGGTGTGTATGGTGGATTAGGAATAGATGTCTGTGTGTGGTGTGTGTGGGGGGGGGGGGGGTGGGGGGGGGGGGGGGGGTGGGTGTGTGATACATGTGTGTGGGGGTTTTGTGTTATGTGTATACGGCGCGAGCGCGTGTGTGTAGGCATTACGTTTCTCTGTTTTTTGCTGCGAGGTCATCGTGAAACCATTTTATTTGTCTTTGAATTAAAACTCGTTTCCATAATTCGAATTCAATTGTTCAATATCAAACGTGACAAACACCAGTTCAAAGGACGCGTGTTTGGGCTTAGAGGCGGTGTTGGTAGCCAATAAAATGTTTTCAAGATGTTTTTTTTTCAAAGACACGGGAGTCACCAAAATAAATTGTCGGTTGCTTTTTGTGTGCACGGAATGGCTTCGTGGGCCTTAACAAAAATAAAGAACGCGGGGTCCGAGTGTTTTAAAAAAGCCATAAGTTCACTCGTTTCCATGGACCGCACCCTCACATTTTTCTCATTTTCACGAGATGGATTCCTTTTCCAATAACAAGGTTTTATTAAAGAATTTCTGGCGTTTTTCCAATCCGATAGTGTGTGGGGGGGTCTTTCAATTGAAACACCCAAGCTATCTTTGATGCGGCGCGGAGGATGTATTTTAGGTCACATTTACATTACTATAATTGTTTATTATATAATGAAGAAACTGAAATAAAGTTGGAAGAACCCGAAATACAGAAAAGTATTTGAACAACAAACTACCTTACGCATATTCAATCTGCGTTGCGCTTCAAATCATCAAGGCTAAAATTACCTTGCACACACATGTCAAAATATTTCCCAAAAATTAATTTACAAGTTTATAGCAATTTTAGTACCATTGCAAATTTGTCACAAATTTTGTTTCGTCTTGCAATAAAATTAAGCAGACGATAATTTGTAAAATTCCGTTTTCCAAGTCTTTTCATGTGCACATTTTTAACTCTAATTATCACAGAATTGCACGCTGCAACATGCCAAAGGCACAATTAACGCTTATGACCAACTTTGTATCGTTAAAACACCAAATCATCAAAGGTGCCACACCATTATTTTCTTTCTTTTGTTTTAACAATTTTTGTGTATCATGACAGAGCTAAACCGAACCGGTTATTTTATTTTATTAATTTATTATTAATTAAAAACCGAGGGTCTAAGCTAATTAAATGGACAATAGTTGTAATTAGTCTTTTTTCAAAACTCAAAACCCTAACCATTAAACACATTACGTAATGCTTTGAAGAGACGATTGCATAATAGTGGAAAAGGAAGTACACAACACCTGTTAAGAATGTTGGCAGCTGTCCAAGAATTTGTGTTATGCAGCTGTTACCACCTGGAGTACTATGAGTGACTATACTGATTACATAATAAAGTGAAAAACTATATTTCTAACCCCTCATTAGGGACATTTGGATATATATTCTATTGTTCATAAACACGATCAAGTGTTGCAATCAGAATCGAATGTTGCTATTTCAACATTTAAATTAGTCAGGATACCCCCTTAAAGAATCTTCGAACTGTCAAGAACACCTGTCGTCTGGCTTTGGATCTCTTACTCAAACAGAAACTAACAAATCTTCAATTTCACAGTAATTCAGAAATTCAAGTGATGATCTTTGTCAGTGTATATTCGCTTCTCCTCACGGGGAGTCATTACTGCAATTACACTATAATTCAAATCGCACTTTGATTCCCTTGTATTGAATGAAAAGTATTGTCTACAATATTTGGCAGTTCTATTGAAGGGAGTTGTCCAGCAAAGAAAATAAAGATACTGAAATGAACGAAGATACAATTACATCCACGAATATTTGAAATTAATTTGGATGTTTAACATTGTGTGAAAACTACAGGAGGAAATTAATATACTTTATTTTTAACGACTGCTTGCTGATGAAGGGACATCACTGTCATTATTCATTGCGCATCTGGCGTGCTTTTTGGCATATTTTGAAAAAACATGTGGTTAGCAACCCACACACATTTGCTTTTGTTTTCTACAGTAGGACAGGTTTAAAGATGTTGATGTGACAGGTGCGAGGGGATAAACACTGTATGTAACAATCATGGGTAAAATATCTGCAATTAAAAGGACATCGACGGATAAGGAGACAAGACGGCCCTCTTCATGGGACCCCCCCCCCCAAGGAAACCACTTTCCCGGGGGAATTTTTATACGAAATTTATACCACATGTGAAGGGTCATAAGACAACCCCAAATCAGCAATAAAAAATGAAATTTGTTATTTGGACTGCAAATTAGGGGCAAAACATTGTTTTCAAAACACGCGAAAAATGGGCAAAAAGACGGAAAATTCAAATGAGCCTTGCGCTTACATCAAACTTTTTGAAAACTTATTTTATGTTGATATCTACTCTAGAAGACCCAAATTACATATATTTAACAAAAAACTTGAAGTTTTAGGAATCCTGTATTTTTAACGGGTGTTGTAAAATACACACCATTTTCCCATAGACTTTGTACAGTAACGGTTTAGCAACGTCCACAATGAAATTGTTTGTTTTCAGCACATAAAGGGTTAATTATTTTTAATGTTACTATTAATTGTTTACTTATATGTATGTGTGAACATATACCAGAAAAAAATTGCTTTGGTTCTTTGATTTTTTTTAAAATATTATCAGTTGACTTCCGTTAGTGCCCAAGGGGGGGGGGGGGTTCCATGGGACCCTCACTAATTAACTAATTAACGGCTTGGCCGATTTTAATTTTTTTTGGTATGAAAAGAAGCGCATTTAAAAGTCAGACAATTACAAAAAATGTTGGCGCAAAAATCCCACGCGTAAAGCGACCAGCGCGAAAACAAATTTGGAGGGTCCCTAGGAACACCCCCCCCCTCCCCCTTGGTCACTTAAGTGTTAAGGGGTATCCATGCAATCTAAAAAAAGGAAAGCTTATGCCTGCATTTCAATGACCTTTTATGATTTAAATGAAACAGGGAGATGTTGCATAGCTGCCCTTCATTGTGGAACCTCAAAGTGATACCAAGATAGACCATTTGTCCTTAATAAGCTACAAAAAAGCTACAAGAGGCAGCCTTTTATGAAAAGTATCCAAATACCTATTAGCTTAAGTAGACTGGAAGACAACACAATGGCCTCATCTTAATCATTAAGCATGGCTTAGACAAGTAACTTGGATTTATATATATTTAGATCATGAGCAGTTAAACTCTCTGTGGTATGGTATGTATGCAATAGGTTGCTTTTTTGGCAATTCCATTTAGTATTCATTACCCAAGAAAACAAACATGGGAAAATGAGCCCCCTCCCAACCACAAAGGCATTTACATATATATTGCTTATTAATATATTGAACAGCCTTGCAAAGCGTTATTGTGGTTCTTGGGGGAGGGTACATTATGTATAGACCGTATTCAATAGCCAGCCATGTTGGTGGACAAGATAGACGCATTCCAGTACTACAATACATTCACCTGTCAATGATCCCTGTGCAATCGCTAAACATGGATCGATTCACAGTTTAATGTATTGTAGTCCTGGAATTTATGCATCTTGTCCACCAACATGTCTGGTGGCTGACGTCATATTGAATACGGTCTATAAGTTTACCTAAAGGCGATTTTTAAAAATTTATGTAGAGTGATATTTTTTGAAAAGCAGCAATAGGTAAACTTTGAGCATGTTGCTTTTCAATGCGGAACGTTTCAAATTCATCCGTTCTCATGAAATTATAGAGGGCGTCCTTCTTTCCTTATCCGGCGATGTCCTTTGGTTTGATATTATTCAAATCAGAAATATGTGCATTCTGAACATCAAAATTGTTTTTAAATAAGTGGAAGTAATTTCAGAAGTCTGAATTCTTTGATGGATGGATGCCCTTCAAGCATGTCAAGAAAGGAATGTTATTCATTGAAATATTCTGAATTTAACGCACCTCGCTCTGTGTCAAATTCTATGATTATATTGCTGATAATTACCAAGTGCATCGAAAATCATTTACAAGAAATCTACTAATTGCTCCTATTTCTTACAAAGAAAATTAACTCTTTCGACTCTAGTCAATTCTGTATACGTTAGAACACATTACTTCAGTGGCCCTCCAAATGTTTGCTGGTCATTTGGGAAGCCAACAAACTCATTTCAATACGTTTTTCATGCGGAATCTGAATATGCCAGGGAAATAAATAATTTTGACCTTTTTGAAACAAAAATTGACAAGTAGTAATTTCGAAAGATTCACCTTAATAATCTTTAAAATAACTTTCTGAAGTCGATTGCACTTGATGGTTACGAGATAGAGGGCCTTTTTTAAAATCATATAGTAACCAAACTGCCATATTTATCGTCTGGCAAAAAATTGAAGTTGCAAGCAATCATTGTCTTCCTCTGGCATACCTGGTTGCTTTGGTACTAAAATCCTGGGAAATGTTTGTCGCCGATTTGCTTTTGTTTAATTTGAATTTTAGAACCTTTCAAAGTTTTATTTTGTTTAGATTCAGAGGTATCTAGTTATATTAGTCAAATCGTTTTATACCTTTAAGCCAGACATGTACGATGAAAACCTTGTGCAAATTCTGTCTACGTGGTTAACCTTAAGAAATTAAATACCACTCTTTCCACTGAGCAATTTCCGGAATAATATTTTGTTCTGTTAAGTTTACACATTTTTAACATTTTTAAACCCAGATCTATAAATATCTCATGGTTTTTCTTTTAAGAGTAACTCAAGAAATGCCATCACGTGTATTCTATAAGTGGGTCTCAGCAAGGTACTGGCTTTGATAACATCAGTGAATAATAATCACGCAAGTAACGCGTGAAAAAAAATATCACTGGTCTTACAAAAATGCATTTTTTTTCTGGGGCATGAGCATGCATTTCTGAGCAATTTCTGAAATCATTAAAGGTGCATTTCGTGATCCTATAACCTTCATTTAAGTTTATGGTTGATAAGATATCCTCCAGAAAAGACAATTGCAAAAATTAAGTTGATTCTGATGGCGCGATTTGATGAGCGAATGTTCGTATTATGGTGTCCCCATAGACCACTGTGTTATAATTTGTCCCCTTACGGTCAGAAATAACAAAACTCGAATATGCACCGAAGTTTCGCCACACTTACATGTACTATACCTAAACCAGCGGTTTAGATGATATAACATCTCAAACTTTTTCGGTATGTCGGGGGACGAGCTATGGATCACGAAATGCCCAAACAATGTTTAAAGAGACAATCAATCAATAAATTAAAAATGTTTTTTTAAACAAGCGTAAACGTTTATGTGTTGAAAAACAACGCAGGCAGGAACTTCTTAGTAACAGAAAACGCACTGGATAGAATTGAGGGATTCTCAAAACGTCGGGTCGCCATGTTAGAATGAGCTCGTTCACGTAGCTTTGCGCGGCGTCCGTACCTACCTCCTAGAGGAGATAGTAGGGGCTATCGCAGCCATAGGCCGTAAATCACGGGGGATGGGGGGGATATATCACCCCCAATATTTGATGAGGGGTATGTCAATACGATCCCCCTCCCCCCCCCCAATGTTGATTGCCCTTCATGTGTGTTACAAAATAACCTCATATTTAACCATAATAGTTTAAAAATGGTAAATACAATTACATTAAGGATTTTGAGCTTCTAAATGGCAAATTTCTTGAGCGCGCTTCGCGCGACACTATGTGCTAGTAATAGAAACCTTTCAGCAAAACCAGTTCCATTCATAAATTTCATCAACCTTCGTCCCCCCAAGTCAAAAATGAAATTTACGCCACTGAATCGTTGCGGAAAAGCCCAGAGCAAACATCGGGCTGTGTTAGAATCTATTAATATGAATAGATAGGTCGTGGAAAAAACTTTCATTGATATGTTTCAATCATTGTCGTCGACGTTTACTACACCCAGTTACTGTTAGCTCAAAAGATGCATTGCCCTCCCTGTTGAATTCAACAGCTTACAAGTATACACGCCAGCATCTTCCGTCCCCAGATCAAAGATCTCCAAATAATGAATATCTTTCTCAGAGTTAAAATCTCATGGCCTTCTTCATCCTTCAGCGTATTCACCGTTGAACTGCCAAGAAAAAATTGGGGTGGGAACTCCAGATGCTTACAAGAAAATTTCACAGAATCGCCTTCACTTCGTGTTTCACCTTGGTTTTTTATAAATTGAGGTGTTTATTGCTTCAGGTTTAGCTCAAATTTGGATTGCAAGAAGCTGATTGCACCGGTGATGTGTATCTTTCCACCACGCTTCTTGCTGGAGGAGTCTTGTGCGGCAACTCCCTACTGTTGTTATTGCCGCTACTTCCATTGTTGTTATTGAACATTGTTCTTGTTGGCGCTCACTTTGAAGTAATGATAGGATCTTTCCTAGTCGAGGTCTTTCAGGCTTAGATCCTTAGCCGATTCAAATTTGGCAGTCAAAGCACCTATTCCTTGCCCACGAATCATGTTGCCCTTCGTTGGTTTGCCGGTTCATCTACAGTACTCTTGAGTTTTAGTCGATTTTTACTGCGTCCTGTACCTTACTACTCGCAGTTTCTGGTAATTCAATACACAATCGCCTGCTCGGTTCACCAATACTGTTTGTTTTCCTCGGTATATCCTTGGATTCTCTTACATAACACTTTCTCCGGTTGTGTTACCTTCTCCGGTGCAGGTTTTTCAGTGGCGTAATTCCGTTACTTCTGGGTGTTTTCAAGGAACATTAATGTTGTTTTGCTCTCAGCGGGTACCGCCCCTTGAACTTGCTTGGCGTGGTGGGTTGACGAGATTCTGACACGTTGTAGATAACAGCGGGTCTCTGTCGAGAATTCAATGCTTGTGCCTCCCGGGTCCCTAACTTGTAACCCACCCAACACTAGGTACTGATTTGTGATGTGGATCGGCAAAGCCCCGACGCGATGTGTTTAACATTCGGCCAGAGGACTTTTAGTGACGAAGACTTTGCTGCGTGGATGAATGGGACTGCTGGCTTAGCCGCAGTGGATGCTGGGAACGAGGGTCTTATCGGACTGCCCTGATGGGCGAATTTCTTACTGCTTGTGACGAAAACGTTGGTTTGCACTTGTGTTGCTAATTGGTAATGTCTATGAGAAAATGGAAGAAAGATTTACAAATTAAATCGTGTCCACTGCAAACATTTAATGCAATAATATCACATTTCATAAGACACATTACCCTACTTAAAGTAACACTCCTAAAATTTGTTAATATGTAAATGAGCTCTATGTGTCTAGTAAATTATATTTAGAATCTGTGGTTTAATAATTAGCCCATTTGTATGGGGATATTGCGATATGTTGGTTTCATTTTTAAATTCTGCTCATTCGTAAAAAGTGAAATGGTGTCTATTTGAAGCATTATACTTTCCCTTAAGACCAAATTAGAACAAAAAATTAGTTTATAGTATTTAAGAAAAATCAAAAGTCCTAATAGGCTGGTGTGGTAGTTGTGGTGGTGGTGACAGCGCAATAGCGCACGTCGCCACCGTGTACCTAAGGACACACCATTGATTACAGGGGCATATAGATAGTTGCTTGATATATCTTGTGTAGGAGTTTTGCTGAGTAATTTCGCCTAGGGTAGCGCTCTACGAAAATATTGCGAGTGATGTAACCTAAAAATACCCGCAGCAAAAATATCATCAAATTGTAGCCTTCTATCTCTCACACGGGTTGTTACTGTATTCAAAGGTAGCCGTCACTTCGTTCTAGGAGGGGCCCCCGAATTCGGACTCAATTAAAAACGTATCTTCATTTTTAAATGGTTCCCAAGTGTCGGTCTATACGTTTAATAAAATCCCCGATGAATTTCTTTCACGCTATAGTGCATTTCTCGATGGCGAATTTTAGTACAGACATGCCCGCAGCAGTCTGTGAAAATGGATTTTGGGGTTGTTACGCGGTCACATTGCGGCCATTTTAATCCGCTCCCACCCACAAAAGAACTCAGCAACGGCACTCTACACTTGTCCCTCTAGTAAAAGTTTTTTTTTTTTTTTTTTTTTTGTTCAGTGGTGTCTCGCTTTCTCTCACTCCTCTCTCTTATCTCTCTCTCTCTCACTCTTCTATCTCTATCTTCTCTCCTTCCTCTCGTTCTCTTCTCTATCTCCTTCTCCTCTCTCCCTCTCCCACTCGCTCTCTCCTTCCCCTTCTCATTCCTTTCTCTCATTAAGCTTTCCTCCTATCCTTCCTAGTACAGGGAACCTTACCGTCGTTTTTTGGTACATTGGTCGGCGGCACGACGTAAAGGCCAATAATGCATTGAAACGCGTAGCAATCAAGTATGGATTCCGACGCAGTGCTGCGTCGGAAGTCAATTACACTAAAAGAAAAATAACCTAATGGGCCCAGCAGTATTTATCATGCACTACTTGTACTTGTTATTTATCTCCATGCCATTCTGTTTCTTCGATGAAAATAAATATGAAGTCTGTATTTTGGAGATATTCTTGTCGGGATTCGTGCTACACGATTGACTTATGTAATGTCGTAATACTAGAAATGAGGGTGATTCGTAAAATGTGAAATGCAAAAAGATGATAATGATCGTCTGACATGCCCGAATTTCAGTATGACTCCGTTGTACTATGTCCTTTACTCTCCGGCCTCTCTCTCCTTCCTCTTTCTCGATCCTCTCTTTCTACAATGCTCTCTCTCTTATCTCTCTCTGTGTGTGTGGGGGTTGTTTTGTGTATTGTGTTAGTGTGTGGATGTGCAGTGTTTGTTGTGGGGGGGCGGGTGAATGGTGTGTGTGTAGTGACTGCGTTGTGTGAGTAGTGAGTTATCTTTATTTAAGAGCATGCCCCAATTTTATTTTACTAGTAATATCGCCGCGAACCATGCCAAATTCGACAAAGTGAGGAAAAAACAGTACAAACATATGATGCTAACGATGTTTTCTAATGATATAGTTCATTCTAACAAAAAAACCGACTTTGTGAAGTTAATTACTAAATGAAAAAGGAAGGTATTTTTTGATAATTAGCGAATAAGTTGAGGGTAAAGGTTTATATTTGCTGCATTTACCGCTATCTGTGACATTGCAAAGTTTTCAGTAAATCCTGTAATTGAAATTCATACTGAAAACAGGTTAATTAATTCTTCAATTTGAGGTTTCTTAACTAAATTTGGAACACGTGTCTTGGTGTTAAAATGAAGATGAAAACGGTATATGTGTAATGACCAGCGGCCTGCGGTATGCCAGACAGTTGACGACCTGGTAGGCTCGCATTGCGTTTTGTCTCGCTCTAGTAAATGGAAGTATGCATTGTGCTGTCACAACTTGGATAAGTTCAACTCATGTACGGAACATAAGTACCCGTGAGCTAATTTCCAATGTTTTTGCTTGTATCAGTTAGCATTCATGAATGGAGTAAAAATAGCGATTTCGTTTTCCAGGCACCTATCTTCATTTTTTTTTGGATTAAATTATAAATTGAGTTTGAAGAGGCAGCATGGACATGAGGACTATTTCAGAAATTCTGATAATGCGTTTAACTAGAGTATTATATTTTTAAAACTTCCAAATGTGAATGCTGTTTTTCTCACTAAGTAGATTTAGGCCTATTTGATATTTTGTTATTTGTTTATTTGATAGTTTGACGTGTAGTGAAGTTTTTGTAGTTGCGGCTTTCATTCCGAGGCCTTCAGAGACCGAGACTTTTGACATCCGAGACCTACACTAAGAACAAGATCTTGGATGCAAAATTTGTGCATTCGCGAAACTGAGAGAGTAAATATTATCGCTTGTCACACAATGTGTAGTAGATTCGGGGCAGAATGTACTGAAGAGAAGATCAATATAGGTTCAAGTAAGTCTCATGAGTGCGAACAAAATTAAAAAAAGCTCATTTTCGTGATATTACCACTTGTTAACATAATTAACAACTTTGTGACGACCCGATCAAACAGCCTGTCCCTCACTTTTACTACTTTACTTCCACATCAAAACCTGACTTTGATATCTGAAGAAGTCATTACCACCCCAGTTAAATTTTAGGCCCAGGAAATGGTTTCAGTTATTTTTATAACAACAACTCTCGAAATGTGGTATACCACATTTATTACACACACATATATCCTATGGGCCAGTGTAGTACTACATTTTTTTGTTTTCTACACGGTGATATAAAAACAACACTTGACCCTGATTGGTGTCCGCTATTTTGAATGTTTAAGTACATATATCTAACATTATGTTAGATATTGTTATAGATCTAGCTACAGTCGTTTGAAATATGTAGGCTGTTTTTGGCTCTGTCACGGGATGCACATTAAGATTGAACGCGTTCATCGAAGCAAATCAGTGTCCAGAAGAAAATCTGGCTATTTATTGACTGCAGAATACAAGTGAACGCCAGTTAAGTGGCCGACTCAGAGATTTCAAAATTATTTTTGTTATAGTAATTAAAAGTAGTCATCTACAACTAAGACAGTCACCTAAAACATGTAAATGCTTAAATTCCCAAAGTTTGATATGAATCGGATTTTTCGTTTTCATGTAGTAAACATTTAGTACAGTATAACACGGCCACAGGAATACGTGTATAACAAAGGTTGCCGGATCCGGAATTGTTAATAACAAAGTTGTGATTTTTCTATATGAATGACTTTTCGATTTTGAGGCTAGTTATTTCACCCAGTGAATGTATTATAGACAAAGCATTTTATAATGTCAAAAAAACACAATTGTTTGGAAAATTAGTTGCGCCCCTCATCTTGAAATCTCTGATTCCGCCTTGAACGCACAAACTGAACAAAGTCGTCAGCAATTGACCATCGATACGTTTCTTCTACTTCCTCATCACTCATAAAAATCATTTTTGAAAAACAATTAACAATTGATACATGTATCTACTGAATCATATCATATGGAGGAACAGACACCGGTGATAACTTATGAGGTTTAAGTATTGCCCATATTTGTAGACCAAAATTGCACATGGTGAAAAAAATGTTTCAAAATAAAACCTACCATTATCACTGATTTCACTGGCTTTCAGACCTTTACGATACCACGATTCTTTGAAATAGACATACCCTTATCATTTTGGGGAGTCATTTGCTTTATTTGGCGCCGCCGTGCATTCAATAGGAATCCGTGGATAGGGGTAAAACTGACTATTTGATTCAAAGACTGTAAGTTAGGGCCAATACTTCCCTATTGGAAGTATCTTTTCAGCTACTCGAAGATAATGAATATGGGCTTAATAGATTGATTGACGGAGTCAAAAATTTCGGACAGTCTAACAGTGCAGCTTTTTATGCTTTTTTGCTTTTTTTTCTTCCATGGTTTGCTACCAAGAGCCCTTGAGGTTTTAGTCACCTTTCATTATTCACCTTTAAATCAAAATTATTGTAGACACGTCTACAGATAACAACAGCTATGGTATGGATGGGCGCGTAATACCACGTGTTTTTCACAAATATTCCTATAAGTATATACCAGTGCACAATACATGGTGGCCACGACAAAGAAAAACAATGTCAATGGAGATCACCTAACAGTCAAGCCAAAATTAATCTACTTCCTCCTGGAAGTTTAACCCTATGACCCTACCTGTTTTTGCTAATAAATACCTGGAAGTCGATTGCAAAGTCAATATTTATCTTTTGGCTTTATATATCAGCATATAAATAATATACACCTATGGAAAAAACCTCTGCCTCAGCCATGGGTTTAATTAGAGCGCCATGTAATGTGACTGCGTTACGGGGTAATATTGTGGCCTAATAGTGCTACTGGTTCACAGATCATTGTGAAACATCTACTGCGAAAATCTCCCCTCCAACACCGAGTTCTTGATCGTACAAACACAAACCATCGTTGAAACTATTAGGCTAATGGAGATACCAAGCTCACTTCCCAATTTTCCTTCTTCTAATTCTACCGCATCTGCAAGCCAGTGAGTTGCAAATGGCCAAAATACGCATATCTGCTCCACTATGCAAACAATGGCAAGTCTGCTAAATTTAATTTCATCGCAGACAGCAATCATTGATTTTGACGCCATGTTGTGTAAATCCCAAAAGAGCCCAATCTGGAGGTAAAAGAGCAGACCATTTCCGGGGTCCATTTCCACTAAAAGTTTTCACATATTGAATATGTGGATCAGCGACATAACGACTACATCTGAATCAAGCCAATTCGTGAGGCTAATGTATTTGAAGTTGGCGCATATTGGATGGCATGTCCCTAAAATGAGTTCTTCCATCCAGTCATATTGCAACTGACCTAGTTCTAATGTCAAGCCTGTCGCAGTGTAAGCAGCATGCAAGAGGTAGCTGCCAAGTAATCAACGTGAAGGCACCCATGTAAACTTCTGGACAGAGGCCCTGCGCCAACTGCCATGCTGATCCAGAGATAAGTTCTTAACAAGTCTCTAAGGAGTATAAGAGAGTCGCATTGTGGAGAAATACTTCTGTCAACCAAGTAACATCGATTGGTATTGAACCTGCTGAGCATCTTCCACCTGACTGACCCTCGTGGGCTGAATGGCGAATGCCTCGGGCAAGATTGTAGACCTAACTGGCCCATCTAAAGTTTCCTTGCAGAAGTGGATGCTACCTGGAAGCAGATCAAGACACTAGCCTGTGGTTGTGGAACAGCACCACAACTATGGAAACATATCTTGTCTGCCCACTGTTGGAGCACAATGCACAAACAAAGGCCTTTCCGGAATTATTCAGGCAGCCATACGTTGTACCCATCTCTGGATGGATAATATTTGAGAATCACTGTGTTTGTGACACGATAAGAAGAAGAAATGTCAAGACTTAAATTAGGGATTGTAACACTCATGACTGAAAGCTCTGTAATCCTTCAATGAAGTCTTGACAATGGGCAATATTACACAGGAAAACCCCTAAAAGGGGCACCCCGAGATCAGGACAAGACTTCTGTTAAACATGGCCTCTGGAATGCTTTGTGTTTGTTATACCAAGATGTCCGCGGTTGCTTCACTCATCTAATATCGCCGTGTGTGTCTAATATACAGTTACTCTGGTGTAGCCAATCCATTGTATAGAGATCAATGTTTGTAGTGCAGTGGTCCAGCCATTGCGATGCATTAGAAGTACGAATGGGCCTATAAAGTTATAACTTTATGGTACCCATTTGAGATTTGGCAACCTTTTCCTCAAGTTGGGTGAATATTTTCAATTCCCAATAATTTAGACTGTTATGTTGAAATTTGATCCAACGTTAGGTAAAGCTGCAAGCTGCCAACATCTTTGCGTATTGAATTTAAGTACTATTTCTCCCAGGTAGAACAAGGATATATATATTTATTAATCTTTTTCTTGGCTATGCCAGCGCCCGAGTGTGTTGGAAAAAACAATGTGGCGCTTTGGCCGATCGAACCGCACCCTTCGTATTACATGCATGACCATACTTGAAATCAGACTGAGCTATAAAGCATGGCCTGGGTAGAGGAAGGCGACAGATATCATCTGTAGGTGTTAGTCGAAAGAGGTCCTTCGCTTTCTAGCGGATAGCATCAGAACTGTATCTTTAACATATACGATGTATATTTTGTTTGAAATTTAACTAACTTAGTTCTCCAGGTAGCCAAGGATGTATAATATTTATTAATCTTTCCCGGAGATGGCCAGCGCACGATAGTGTGAAAACGAAGTCGCAACAGCTGTTTCGCATCCGGCAAGGGCTACATTGATTTTTCAACACTATTGTGCGCTGGCCATCTCCAGGAAAGATTAATACCCCTTTGCAGTGTGACTACAAATGATTCAAGATTAAGAATCTTATACCTGGTCTCGCTGTTGTCTCTACACTTTCTTCATCTTCCTCAGTGCTTTCCGGTTATTAAGCATTTAATACTTAATAAAGTTATATGAAAACTAGTTACCATTTAAAATGTTAAATTAAGTAAACAAAACTATTAGTCTAGTGAAGCGGAACCACAGAAAGAAGTGACACAACTAACAACGATATTCGGGATGAAGGGGCAAGATAGCAAAGTCCACGTATACAAAATGGAGAACACCTATACTACTAAAAGGAGCTGTCTTTCCGGCTATGCTTTCCGTTGCCCTTTGACCTATTGGAGCTGATATTTGACAATGCAGGTATCTAACACCAATCTTACGGTTATTATCATGATTTTCAGAGTGAACCCAAATAGGTCAAGGTCATCTAGAGGTCAATTTTGCGTAGAATCCCATTTGACCACCAAATTTGGTCACACGGACCACTGACCTGAGCACAGAACAAATTCTGAGTTCCAAGGTCCCACGCTCGGTCCACAGACACCACACATGGGAATGCATTAGAAGAATACAAAATGGTACCACTTTGTTAGTGCGTTCGTGGGCTCCGTGATCCTACAAACTTATAAAACTCATAAACATAATATACATTTATCAGCTTATTTTGAGAGGGATTCCTGCACTCCACCCTGTCAAAATGGGATAATTACATTGATATCTCAGGCACAAACATCAGTCCATATTTTAAATCCATCATGTTAACCCATGAGGTCCGGTGTGAAAGTATCATAGTCGCAGGTATCATAGTCCGGTCCATAGACGACAACGGAATAAAGCATAAACTAATGTTGCGTGAAGAGCAACTGAATCGATTGCCCTATTGTTCACCATGGTTCCTGGACTGTGAGCCCTGAGGACTATATCTCCTGCCACACCTGCATCCTTTTCAAAGAATATCAGCGAACTTCGGACAATGGCTAGCAACCAAACTGATGTCAAAACAAGACACACTTTTGTATCCAAAGTTTGTGCGATGATCATCTCCACATGCACTCTACAGGGCGAGTCCAAAAATTTACCCTATTTTTCCTGCCATTGTTAATGTTAAATATCATATATCACCATCTGTGGTTATCATCGAAACTCGATGTCCAATTAAATCTTCTTTAATTTTCGGCAAAGATAATTCCAATCGGTTAAGTATAAGCCGAGCTACAGTCTTTTGAATCAAGAGGCAGTTTTTTTTCCTCGTATCCACGGAATCCCATTTGAATGCAAGGCGGCCAACTAAGGCAAATGGACTCACCAAAATCTAGGGTATGCTGTTGTAGTCACATAATGTGGTGTCTTAAAGGTTTAAAAGTAAAAAGCCATTAAACTGGTAAATTTTCTTTGTAAAGCTCTTTTCAAACAAGCTGGGCCATATTTGGGTCTAGACAATATAGAAAATACTTTACAAACTTCAAAAAGGTTGTCACCCCTATGTCTGTTCCTAGTATATGGTATGATCATCAACTACATAAACTGATACATGTATCACGTTACTTATTTTTCAAATGATTGTTATTGTACTGATTGAAGGACGTAGAAGCGTTAAGAGGTCATCGCTGGTAATTTGACTAAAATGTTTGGGATTAAACAGAATCACATTATTCTACAGTCAATAATTAGTCCGAATTTTCTTCTAGGACCACTGATTTGCTTGCGCTGAACGCGCCCTTTATGTTTTTAATGTAATCCGGGCAGAGCGCAAACCGACTACTTGAACCAAACGAGTAGCTCAATGTGAAGATCTTTGCAGCAACATTAAAGTACAATGCACGTAGCTTTGCATTGGTATCACATATGTTAGACACGTGTTACTTAAAAATTCAAAATGGTGGACACAATCAGGTAAGTTTTTTCTCTACTCACCCTGTATAATCAAAAGGTGAGCTTGTCACCTAGGAGTTTGTACTCGGAGAAAATATCAGTTGAAACTTTTACATCACACCGATCTAAAATCAATCAATGCATGTGTAAAAGGTCTGAGAAAAGAACAAATATAAGACAAACCTATAACGAAAACGCCTTAAAACATAACTAAATAGTAACCTAAATGTGAATTTATTACAAATAAGAAAATAAAACATGTAGCTCCATTTAACTATATCTAAAGAGATATACAAAGCTGTACATGCTATGGTCCTCCACTACTGGGTTATGGGTGATGAGTCCTCGCATCCAATGTGACGATGAAACACTTTAAACACAAACTTCCTGATGCAAACATTATCTATGTCAAAGATAAAAGCTGCGATACTATATGACGATAGCTATAAGAGTTATGGAATGGAATAAGTATGTTGAAGAATCCGATGCGCAGTGATAAACCTAATAATTCACACATTGCACAGTCCCCCCGCAATGGCTGATATTGCTCCCTGGATAATGCCACTTAGCTCACACTGAATATTAATTCAATGCCAAGTCAAGTGTCAATCCACAATATATGATTTCCAAACGGTTGTGGGGATACCATCACATTGCTTTTGAGTGTATGCAACGTGATGGGAACTCCAAGAGCCTCTTCGTTCTTAATCTTCATCCGACGAGCTGGATAGAATATGAACATCTAACGCGCAACACGTTTAGGGTTCTGGTTCAGATAGCAAACAAAACAGCTAATTATTAACGACCACTGCCAACTCAAACCACTACTTCGTTAATCTTTTCCTGGCGAATACCTGGCGTTTCGTTGTGCGTGTCAACATTGACCTACGTTGGACTTGGCGGGGAGACTCAACTTCAGGCGCATGATTGCATAGCAAACAGTGTTCCTCCTGAGCGAACTATCTGCTACGCAGGGAGTAATAGAGATGGTAGGTGGAGTCGATACGCACCAAGACGAATTCCAAGGAGGACATACTGTTTCTATTATCTACATGATTTTTTAGAGCCGAGGCTTCAATAATTGGTCCTTTAGGAGCTATTAGATAAATCCGGGTGTTCTTGGAATTATTTCTTAATTCAAGGAAGATGGAAATTATCTCAGTAAGCTATAACAGTTTTCTCTGTTAATGATAAATTGCCGCGTAACAGTCTCGGGGCAGACTGGAAAAACGTTTGATTAAATAGTGAAATGGACAGGCCTTTGAAAACTGCTTTTACTGGATTGTTCATAGTTTCCCAGTTAGTTTAAATCCTTTTTTCATTATATTTCCTCTTTTGATATATAATTTCACTGTTTAGCTTAGTATATTTATCGTGTGCTGTACGTATTGGCCATGACTAAAAGCTAGAGCTGTAACATCAGCAAAATTTATCTTAAGGTTTAATTTTGTTGAGGTCAGATAGGCCTACGCTAAGGCCACGGCCTATGCATACAGCCACTGAGACAAACATAATACGCAGTATACAAAGGTAAAATAAAAGGGGGAAAGTGCAATTAAATAAATTCACTTGAGATCTGTACACTTGAACAGGTGGGAGAATATCAAACTGAACCATGTGAAACTGACGGAACATACACCTCGAATTGCTTTTCTGCAGTCATGGTGATTTAAAAAAATGGAGAAATGTTGTGACGGAGAAAACGGCCTACACCTGTGTAGTATTTTTAATGAAAATATAATTTTGTGCCAAATTATGTCAACCTCGGAAGACGTGATGCCAAGACACTAGGTCAGATCGGCAAGAACAGCGTGAAGAAAAGAAAAGAAAAGATGGCGTGTATTACTTAAGGCGTCCCTGTCTTGTCAACAGCTGAAGTAAATATTCCAATATTATTCTCAGGATTTATAGCTGCTTTGTTATTGAAGGGCCATCCTCAACATGAGTTGTGACAGGTACTAAAGTGATTTTCTATCTGGATTTCTTGCAAAATGGAAAGAAAAAGACTGCCCTCAATTTTGGAGGAATGTTTTTTTTTATATGTTGTTTGGAAACCGTTGTAGTAAAGGTCCCTGTAGGGATAAGCTGACGGCAACATATTTTAAACACGTGCGTTTTTTAAATCATGGTAAATGGAGGTCCCGACTTTTTACGCATAATCTATAATGGCACACCACTGGGTTAGGAATTGTTTCAGGGATATTTGATGAGATTTAATTCTAGATTAGTGTTCATGGGATTGTGGGTTAGGTTTTATGGTTATGGTTCTGTAAGGCCTATTTAATTGTAAAAATGATGATTTGTTCTTCTTTTACTCGTTGGTGACTAGAATGTAAAGAAAAATAAAATAACTTGATTCTTCTGTTAAAAAATTGAATCGACACGGAAAATTACATATAAGCCCCCTATTTGTCACTACGGGAAAGAGATGGCAGCTGGATTGCCAAAAGGTCTGACCGTAAAAATCCCGGGTCCCGTAAACTGAAATATTACTGCCCCCCCAATTAAATGTACAATTAGATGACTTAAAAATCGGGTCTGGGTCCTAAATGTGCAACATATCGGTGATATAAAGTTTAATTCTGCTCCAAACCGCTAGCAACCCGGCTGTTGTATAATTTTACGGTACACCTTTAATTAAAGTGAGCTTCCAAACCGGTATGCGAACCCAAAGGGTTGGGGCTTGAGTGTCAAATCTCCATAAAAGTTATCTGAGTAGGCCTACACCCCAATAGTACTTTAGCAGCATTTTTCTCATTTTAATAATCATTTGGCGTGTCATGTTTTTTAGGCTACCTGAATTTAGTTTTTCTTAATGTTTTTTTTTTTTTTGCTATCCTGAATCTTAGCCAACCATCTTAGATACGCTCTTAATTAAGGAAATTTGAGAATATTACATGTCGTCAGGTTTATTACATAGTGACGGATGTTAAACAAAATACGAAATTTTGTTTTTGAGATGCGAACTCTAAAGAGTCGGTAAACATCCCCATATACGATTCAAACTATCAAATACGTTTAAGAAATGAAATGAACAATTAACAATTTATTTTAACTAATATAAATTCTTACTTGATAAAATGGATGTAATACATTGGAAAGTTACTCATCTTATCTGTCACACCAAAATTTACGCAAATTGGCGATTAGGTTCATGACATAGTGACGGATGTTGAATTTTCCCTAAAGCGTTATTCAGCATCCGTCATTATGGAATACAACAACCGGCGTTTTCCGAACATCCGTGTCAAACCAACGTGCGTCATCGCGAATCTTCTCAATTTGGTTTATTACATAATGACGGATGTCGAGATTCACCGCTCTGAACTGTATTTTCTGGCAATAGCAATATTTATAAATTAATTACATATTTTGCCTGTGTCAATTATAAATTTAATATGAGAATATTTACTAACAAAAGCATTTAAAAAGCCGCTTACGGGAAATCAAATATACACTTCTAAGACAGAGGGTTAAATATCCGTTAACACCAAATTCTTGATTATGCAACATACGTCAAAATTCCCAAATTTCTAATTAGGATTATTAATTGCTTGCTTGCAAGCTTCGACACTTGGCATATTTGAAGACTTTCATATTTAGTACCATTGCCCTTAATTTCGTAAAAATTAGCGGGGACTTCACGCGGGCCACCACTAGATGAGTATACCCGCTGGATGAGTATACGGGAATGTTTTCAGACGGTACTGTATTCGACCTAATTAGCGCCCCGGGCGCTGAAGTCAGTCATTTGAAGGAGTGAGCTTATTAGAATGATGAGGTAAAGTCCTAAATTATATCCATACGTCAAAGCATGGGTAAATACCCCAATAATGACCACTACATGACCTTTGACCCCAAAATGACCCCTCGAAAACATGACCACAAAATTCGGACGTCGAAACTATACCACCATACCAAAATTCATATCCATACGTCAAAGCACGGCCAGGTTATCCAATAATGACCCTAGATGACCTTTTACCCCAAAACGACCCCTCGAAAACATGACCACAAACCTCGTACGGCGAAATTCTACCACCACACCAAAACTCATATCCATACGTCAAAGCACGGCCAAGTTACCCAATGACGACCCCTGCATGACCTTTGACCCCAAAATGACCCCTCGAAAACGTGACCACAAACTTCGTACGTTGGAGCTCTACCACCATACCAAAATTCATATCCGTATGTTAAAGGTGCTTGTCCCGATTTATGTCTATTGTATTCTCTACTTGATATGAGAGCCTGGCACTTGCACATAAACCCCATCAAGTACCGCGGGAAACAAGCTTGCGGTTTTGATGGTAGAAGCAATAATGCACATTGCACAGCCCTATTCAACATTCAATACTGTGCTAATATTGATGGTTAACCACTAATTCGTCGGTTTTTTGTTTATATCTTGGGAATGAAAAGGATTTGAGGGCTCAAATTTCAGGACGACAATGAGAAAAAATACATCTGATATCAAAATCGATACTACTTCCGGGTAAATCGGGGGGGTCCCAAAGACGATCGGAACACGCACCTTTAAAGGACGTCGAAACGAATAGCCAGACAAACAAAGTTGTTCTTTAGTAATTAGTGGAGGAGCTAGGACCCAGGTCAAACATCATCGTTTACCCCTCAAAGGTTTGGCACCTTTGGTAGTTAGTATGGACCCTCTATATCAACGCTAGGTAGGTAGTACTCTCAAATTGTGGTGTCACTTTTTTAATAGGGGCCAATTTAAGTTTACACAGGGGTCAAACTTTAAAAATGCTACAATCATGTTGAAATGTATGCCATATTGTCCGTCTAGTCATAAGGATTCCAAAAATGTATAGTTTGTACCATCTATGACCAATGGTTTTGGAGTTATAGGGTAAAAATGGCTAAAATGGTAAAAAGGGTCAAATTCTATTTGTACAGGGGTCAAACTCAGAAGTTGCTCCAATTTTGTTGAAAAATGATAGAAGTTGTTCATCTAGCTTAATGCGTCAAAATAAGGAATAGTTTGTACCATCTGCAGTGTATAGTTATCATGTTATGCGACAAAATAGGTCATAGGGCAACATAATCCAATTGGCGTTGACCTTCTTTGACCCTTATCTCCGTAAGTAAACATAACACATAATAAAAACTATACTTTTTGGGAGTCCTCTTACCTCAGGCAATAATTTGCAAGTGTTTAAAATATAATCAGATTAACTTTTAATGTTGACCCCTGTACAAATTGAGATTGACCTTTTAGCCATTTTTACCCTATAACTCCAAAACCAATGGTCGTAGGTGGTACAAATAAACTATACATTTTTGGAATCCTTATGATTAGATGGACAATATGGCATATATTTCAACATGATTGGGGCATTTTAAAAGTTTGACCCCTGTGTAAACTTAATTGGCCCCTATTGAAAAAGTGATACCACAATTTGAGAGTACTACCTACCTAGCCTGATGTTGTATGGGTCAAAAACTAACTCCCAAAGGTGTCAAACCTTTAGGTTAGTGGGAGGAAACGAATTTACCTTAAATAAGGCCCCTATGATATTCAGCTCCTGCTCTAAATATAGATGATAAAAATTCAACTTCCGTCGCAATGTAATACACCCGACGATGTGTAAGTTTGCTTCCAATAAAGAACAGTCTCGACCAGGAGGCCACTTAGTAATCATTCCATGCATGGAGACACTATTTCTTATGAAACACATTATGTTATGATATACCCTCAACGATTCCATCACTGTACATGATTCAGGACTTTGAGACTCCTCACATTTGTTTGATGGACCTCCACAGGAGATAAAATAATCATTTTGAAAGGTTTTGGGTAGTATTGGAAATTGGTTTATTTTAAATGTGAGAAGGTCGAAATACTTTCGTACAAAGGTATAAAGCATACATGCAGAGTTAGCTTTCTTCTTAATTCAAAAAAATTATGTAGAACCTTCAAACATCCGATATATGTAAAGGATAATCCGATGTATGTAAAGGATAATTTGACGTAGCTAAGTGCATTATGTGCTGGTATTAAACGTTTTTAATTTGTAATTTGCCTGTTGAAGCCATGAAAATGGTGGTGGTCCTTGGACGCTCTTGGATGCTTTTAATACATGAATTGTTTTCGAATGTCAGCGATACAGGTTTGTTTGCAAGAGGAAAAAAACACACATTTAACTTGAAAAAATCAAATTAAAAAATCCAGGAAAAAACATTTTAGACAAAATTCCAAATAAAAAACAAAATAATAAAAAAAGAGATTCCGTATGAAAAAAAATCAGAAAAAAATTACAATTCCAAATAAAACTAAGTAAAACAGATATTTCCAAATAAAATTATCAGACGGTATGGGACCTACTTGGCAAACTGCCGCGTTCTAGATTCAGGAATCATCCATAGCTTCAGCTTCAGAGACCTTATCGTTCTTGGCTAAACCATTATAACTAACGGCAGTTAACCCTTAGAGCTTTTTAGATTGACCCCAATAACAAATTACTTGACTCTTGAACCTGATGACTCCGTTAATATGTGAAGTCAACACCGGTTAAGGGGGAATATGGGGTTGGAGGGGCTAAAAATTAATATTTAAAATTTAAAATAAGGAAAAAATTACCTTTCTTTTGCTTTTTGTTTGACAACAATCGGAGCTTCCGTTCAAAAGTTAATACTTTAATTTACTTTTTATCCCATCATTCTATGATTAATCGTTTTTTAGAAATCCTGCGAGCAGCGAAGACATATCGTTAAAATTTACTTTTGAGATATCGGCAATTTTGTCTAGAAACACTGTTTTTATTTTTTATTATATTTTAGAAATGCTATTTAAAATTATTATCAACTACAAAGTAAGCACTTGAACTTTCATTAATAATTGTGGAAATTAGAGGTCAAAAGGTTAATTACTTTTTGAGATATGAATTTTTAAAGTGGATAAAATTAAATATCGCAGCTTGAGGAAACAATAAAGTACATAAGAAATAACACAAGAAATTTCAAGTCGTGAGGCGACAATTTTCGATCATAACTTTTGAACGGAAGCTCCGATTGTTGTCAAAACGAAAACAAAAGAAAGGTTTAATTTCTCCTTATTTTAAATTTTAAATGTTCATTTTTAGCCCCCTCCAACCCCATATTCCCCCTTAAGAATGTACATGTATAATGGAACTTGTAGGCCTACAATGTTATACAGCTCTTAGCGTATTTGTTCGTAATACAATTTCTTCACAACGAACGTGCGTTAACCTTTCCACTGCTAGAAACATTTTCAGTATCTCAAGACTTGCGAAATCGGGTGTTTCTTCAATTCTAGAACGAACGGGATAAAGAAAGCCAAATAAAGCAATTACGGTATTTTAGGACCAGGACTACTACATTGTAGTAGGCCCGATCGCAATCGTAACAAAAATACATGTATATGGTGTACTCCATTCCCCTAAAATGTTTCCAAAAGAACCAAATAGGTTATCGTGGTTTCGTGGTATAATTATTTAAGCTCTAAAAACTTAGACAACTCCGAGAATTAAAAGAATAAAGCTAGAGGTAGTGTCTAGGACTGTTCTCTGAAGAACCAAAACGGTTCTACAATTCTTAAAAACAACTAAAAGTGTTTTATGGAGCTATATGCGTGCAGGCTCCAAATACGAGGACAAAAAAGTTCTACATTCCACGTCGAACCTTGTTAGTTAGAATATGAATGGATTGCCATGAAAAATAGGTTTGGACTAATAATTTCATCAACTTGCAAATCAATTTAGGCCAAGGCAGGGCTGCAACCTCTAGTGAAGATTTTAGTGTTGAATTTCTTTAAAACCTTATTGCTATATGCTCTTTCAGCATTGCCATGTTATTATGTTGTATTGTGACAGGGTCTATTGGCTCATTACATGATATGCCCCTCTGAGTGACCAATCGAAACTACTACTACCCCAAAAAGTACCTGACAGAAAGAAATTGCCAAGCCCCACTAGTGGGGCTTTTGAGTGAAACTTGGTGGGAATACACAATCCCACCAATCCCCACTTCCATCCCACTCAAACACACTCAAACACACTCAAAGCTAAACATCAATAACACTAACATGCACTATGATGTCCCACCATTTGGTTCAAGCTTCACTCCATCCCCACTCAAAACCCCACTCATCCCACTCGAGTGAATTTGAAGTGAACATTGAGGACTCACTCATTTTGGCAAGTACTTGCTTCCTGTTCTGTAGCTTTTTGTCATGTCACCAGGTATCTGATGGCTAATTACATAATAGAACCCTATAAGAACCAATCAAAGTACCTGGTAACAGCCTCGGACCAAAATTTCAGTAAGCTATTGCTATTGTTATTGTTTAACTGTGCAGATTATTTCCGGTAACATATAGAACGTAACCAAACCCCTATTCGTTGCATCATAATGGGAAAGAATTCAACATCATTATATTAATGGTGTAACTCGGGGTGTTTTGAATCCAATCCCATAATGCATGCAATGTGCCCATACTGTACTGTATGAACACAGGTCATACTTGGGATAAAAGTGGTCCGATGTTTAAGAACCATGTCACATTTCATAATCAGGCTAAAACTCTTAAGTACTAAAGCTTTGTGGGATAATCAATGAGCATAAAAAAGTCAGGGTTTTTAGTTTAGGAATATGATTTTTTTGGGTCACATGACCTATTAAGTGAAATTTCCCAAAACTGGTGCATTGTGGGGATTGATTTCAATACACCCTTTGGGTGTAACTGGTGGGTCGAGGATGAGGATGCGAGTGGTCGTCCCTTTACGTTCCCATTTTGGTTTTGTGTAATGCACATTCACTTTTAACAAAATTAGAGTGATTTCATTAGATAGATGGAAACTGACCATCCGGACATTCAACCTTAGTTTCATCAGGAACAATCCATACATTAAAAGATGCATGCTTATAGATGATTGCTTTGACAACTCTTTTTAGCGTTTCCGAATTAGCAGTTTTAACTTACTCATTAAATTCCGATGAGCCTGCAGCAATCCATCCACTATATACATGTACAAACGTACTTGAAACCGTAGAAATGAACACCACAATACAATCAGCAGTTAGTACGAAGGGTCGATTCCAAAAAAAATACGTGAAGGACTGAGAAGGGAAAGAAATGGTGAAATAATAGTATCAAAACCAACTTACCTTTTATAATGCCTTCTTGTTTATTTCGTATTTGGTATGTATTTGCGCCAATTGAATTACTATCCCCTTAAAGGTGCAACGAGAGATGTCAAGTCATCCATATTTTCTGGGATATGAGTGATTTCACATCAATGTAGATTTCCCTACCTTTTATTTGGCTACAGAAAATAACTTAAAATGAAAACAAAAGGTGATTGTTATTGCTTGTATTTCAATCGAACATAGGCTGAATTTTGTATTTGCTCTATACGAAATTAAAATTCACAATTTTTGTACCAAAGAAAACAGTTCTCAGCTTATATCTTTCAGATGGGAGGTTTTTATAGAGAGCTTTACACAGTACAAAAATCAGAATTTTACATTTTTGGGGCACCTGTTATTGAAATCTCTCGTTGCACTTTACGTCAGAGTCTGACGCCAAATTTATAATGTGGAGAAGTTACTTTTATACGAATATAAAGGTTAACACCTTCGCGCTAGTTGATTTGTTTCTGGGATCTATCTGAAACATACGTCACATTTATTAAGGACTTAGTTACACTAATAAAATGGCGAAACGTTTAGTACGTTTAAAAGGTTTAAATCATATGGGTTAAGAAAGTCACCAATGTATATAAGATTTTCGATTAAATTGCATAATATCTGCTCGTACCTATCAAATTCAAAAAGCAATTCCATTGAACATCACTTACAAAAAACATGATATGCTTTCGAAGTAGTAAATATCTGAATGAAGGAATTCGAAGTACCAAGTTTATTATAGGTTTTTATGTGATTTCGATTGATAAATGGCTAAAAAAACACTTGTTCAATTTAAACAATGATTTCCTTCCTGTCATTTTTATACAACCGGGCTTGAAAAACCGCGCGGTTCATATTGCGAGGTTGCGCAGTCCGTCTATGTACGTCGTGTGGTGTTCCAGTTTGGTTAGGTTTTGTTCGGGTCGGCCTTAGCGCCAGAAATAGAAACCAATGCTCTCAATTGAGAAGGATGTCTATTGCTATAGCTGAGTCAGTCATTAAATGTTTTTTATGAAATGATTACGTTACTAATATGAATTTGCGGAGTGTAGTGTTGTGTGTGTAATTGCGATGCCAATTCAGACAAAAAACATCCATTGCATGTTGAAAATGGCCTTAAAAAAGCATTTCTTTGATTTAAGTCTCTGTGAAGATGTTTTGATGGGGAGTGGTTAAAACGTTGCAGGGATAGATAAAGGGTGAGTAACAAATAGGAGAGTTAAAGTAGGAAGTAAGAAAGATCAGGCCACGTAGAGGTATACTAGTAATGATTGAAGCTTTTACCATGTTTTGTGTTGATATTATTTAAAAGGTTGCCCGAGAGATTTTACATAATAGGGGGTCCCTTAAAAAAAAATCAAAAGTAACGATTTTTGCCCTGATGTAAAAGCTTTACATCAAAATATCCCATCTGAAAGGATTAAGATGAGAAATGTTCTTTGGTTACAAAAAATTGTGTTGAGAATGTCTAATTTCATATGCTAGGAGCAAATACGAAGTTTAGCCTAGGGTTGTACATTGAAATATCAGCAAATCAAAATCCAACATTTTTTCTCTCATTTTAAGACATTTCTGACCCAACAAGGTAAGATATCTATCGAGTGTTAATATATTGAAATACTATTATGACACAATATTTGGGTGTTCAAAATCTCCGTTTGCACCTTTAAGAGAGGTTTAGTAACATCTTTATTGCAAGAGAGAGGAAGGTACCTACATTAAATTAAAGATTTAGAATTAGATTTAGGATTAGGTTTGACCACATTTGCGCCCAAATGGGCGTTTGTTCTATTTTTCTTTATTTGAAATTGATAGGAAGGGGTAACCTATGTTAAAAGACTATTTGCGCGATCCCTGAAATGCATCTCATTCGGTGCCCCATTTCCATCCGGTAACTTTTACCAGCCTCAAGTCGGCTAAAAAACATACGGTTAGGAACGTAAAGAAAATACCAGAAACTTAACCTATCTGTGACGTGGCACTGATAGTTGTGTAATCGTCCTAGGTGACAAGTAGGCACAGTTACGATAGAAATATCACGTTTGTCGTGAAATTTCAACACCAGTGGCTCGATTGTTTTTGTTCCATAGTATTCTTCTACATTTCTGTAAGAGTAATTTCGCGTGAAAGGTACTTTTGTATTGTATTTTACGGTTTACGGTTCGGAGAAGCGAACGAACAACAATTTTTTGTAACACATGACTCTGGTACCAGTTCCCGGGAGGAAATGGGCACCCGAATGAGATGCATTTCGGGGCTTGCGCAAATAGTCTATGAAGATAAACTGGGGATTCAGTTTTAACACATTTTTGCCCAATGGCGTTTTTTCTATTTCTTTATTTGAAATGATAGGAAGGGTAACCTAGTTTAATTAAAGATTACATTGGGGATCAGTTTTTAACACCATTTGCGCCCAATTGCGGGGTTTTTCGATTTCTTTAGTTGAACCTGACAGGAAGGTGTAACATATGTTAATTAAAGTTATAACTTGGCGGATTCAGTTTTAACACATTTGCGCCCAATTGGACGTTTTTCTATGTTCTTTATTAAATGACAGGAAGGTGTAACCCTATGTTAAATTAATTAAAGCTTATAACTTGGGGATTCAGTTTAACACATTTGCGGACAATGGGCGTTTTTTCTATTTCTTTATTTGAAATTGGACAGCGAAGGTGTAACCTATGTTAAATTAAAGGTTTATACACTTGGGAGGATCAGTTTTTTTTAACACATTTTGCGCCCAATGGGAGTTTTTTCTATTTTTCTTATTTGAACATGACAGGAAGGTAACCTATGTAAATTAAGCTTAGGAATTATGTGAGGAAATGTCACCACCCCAAGGTCAAAGGTCAAACGGGAGATCAAGTTGTAAACAAGGTGATTGGTTCTATGCAATCTTAGCTCTTGTATCAAAACATCTACTTTAATTCCAGTTATGAGCTTTACTTTTTAAAAACCATGTGTATGTAATAAAGTGCAAACTTAAAACTAGAAAAAAATCCATCTACTCCTTTAAATTACTTTTTAATGTTGTCTTATTTCTTGTAAACTTATGCCTGGCACCCTACACAGTTTTTTTTTTTAAATATGTTTATTTTTCCAGGTCCTCCTTCGAAAGTTGAAGTCCGATTTAAACCAGACTTGGGTTAAGGTGCAATAGGGCGTTCCTTCATATATGGATGATGTCAAAGGTCGTGGACCACGGCCAAGGGTCACCGATGTCTGGGTTCAATACTGCCTGTTTGGTGCGGTTTCGGTTTGCAGTTATTCTTTCTTCGCTTTCTAAGGGGATTTATAACTTTGCTAAGTTTAAGTGTATACTCCTAGATGCTAAGTTGAATCTATTGTAAATTCTTAAAAAGTTGAATTTGTGTAACGCAAAAGTGGCGGATAAATACACGGCCTATTTATCATAAAAAGCTCGGTTAGTTAAAATAAAAACGTTTAAAAGCTCAAAGTGTATTTTAACAAAGGATGTTTGTCATATTAAAGTCTAAAAGGGTGTGAGGCCGAATCTCAAGTGCAACATCCCATGATACCGCCATGGCCAGTTACAATCCCCGCTAAATTTAAAAAGCTAAAATACACTACATTGAAGGCATTTTAACTTGCTTACCTTCCACAAGAAGTTCGCCACCTGGCAGAAGTTTTACCAGCGCAGTTCTTGGCTTCACAAGAATACTTTCCTTCATCATCTGGCTCAGCTTCTAATGATTAGAGAGCAAAACATTATCATCAAATTCACTCGAAACCTCCACTCTCCTCAATCTCTTTCCCATCCTTAAACCAAAATATCTCGGTTCTGGAAAAGCCTTTGTGCGGCAGTCAAACTTAGCTGCACTTCCCTCGCACACTTTTCAATCTCTCCAGGCTGCAAAATTTCGGGCGGTTCAGTAAGACTTTCCTCGTCCTGTGGCCCCGGTACACTGCTTGTATCTTGTAGCACATCTGCTACCCTTGGATCTCCTGGATCAATATCCATTGCACCACTTGCTGCTTCTTCTCGGTGGTTCTCGTACTGGTATCCCAGCTTGACGTCGGCAATGGACTGTCAATGGGGTTCGTTCCATATCTCCTGCACTTTCAGCAAACGTCACCTTTTGGTTATGGTTCAGATTTGATTTTTGTTGTCTACTTCGATGGAATGCATTTGATTTCTTTGGCATTCTTCAAAACGTCAGTACTGTTGAGACAATTATCATTATTAATTGAAAGTCAGTCCTGGGCAAGTTTTTGTTAGAATCTGGGGTTTCTAAATTCTCGGCCATTTGTTGAAGCAGATCAGATTGTTTCTCTTTCGGCGAATTTCAATGGCTTCCGGATTTTTCTTTATTGCTAAGAGAGCAGAGCTGTCATACGCCCAATGCTCGCACGGGGCATTCTCTGTTTTCTGTGTTATGGAGCCAAGTATGACAAATCTGAAAACATCTCCTCTCACATTACGTTATGAAAAGACACAACAAAGTTGTCTTTTGTGTCCACTAAATCCACTTTAAGAAGGCCCCCACAACCTAACCAGATTGTCATCACTCGCCTTAGGGTCAGCAACTTGTGCGTTACTCCGCGTGCTAAGTTCCAAGGTTTTTGTGAAACTATTATGTATATTGTTCCATTTAGTGGTTAAAATAGAAACAGTCCCTGAATCTAACAAACAAGTTAAACCAACCATACCAGCGTTTGCTTTTAACAAGACAATTGTAAATACGGTGGTACCCCGCATCTGTCCCAATTCTGCAAAAAGGTATGCAATATTTCAGAATTCAGATACAAAGACAACTGAAAACACATTAAAAATGACTCACTGTTGATGTAAAATTGGCATTGTGCTTCGTATTATCCTGACGGCATATTCGGAGTTATTGTGACCTCTGACTCTGAGTAAAGACCGCCAATATCTTTACTTAAATTAGGCCGATACCAAGTAGCAACCAAGATTATAGAACATAATCTATTGGGGGTGTCAGGGGGACCTTCAAAAAAGTGGACTTTTACGGTAAGAGTGGACCTGCCCCCCCCCCGTCCCTTTACTTTTTGAACATCTCCACCCAAAGTGGACTTTCATAACTTGATTGTGTCCGCCAGTTTATTTTTTTAAGTAACATGTTCTCAATATGTGTATCATCTTAACGCTGATGAGTCATTTTCTTTCAGTTCCGTGGCAAGTCATTCACATCGGTAGGTATAGACCGAGCTACCAGTCATTTGAATCAATATTTCCGGTTTGCGCTCTGTCCCCGATTTCACATAAAATAACGGTTCAGCGAAAGAAATCAGTGTCAGAAGAAAGCAGCTTATTTGAATTCCTGCAGAATAAATGTGATGCTATTTAACCCCAAAAATTCAGTCACAATTTACAATCGATATATCCTCTTAACCATGTTAACTGTTCTACGTCCTCACACTATAAAAAATCTTTGAAAAATCATTACCGTGTATCAGTTCTGGGTGAATTAATCATACCATACAGGAGGAGACACCGGCACAACCTTTTGAGGAAAGTATTGGTCTAGATTTGTAATACCAAATATAGTGCCACACTGAAAACGTGTTTCAAATAAAACTTACCATAAAAATATCCACTGTCTTTTACACCATTTAAGATACTACGTTAGTAACATAACAAGACACACCCTTACATATTTTGGGGAGTCATTTGCTTAATAGTTGGCTGCCGTGCATTCAAATGGGAATCCGTGGATGGGGAAAAGCTGACTACTTGATTCACAGACTTAACTCTCCTAAGTTAATCGCTTGGAATGGCCTTTGCGCACTAGAATAGGCTTTCCGTAGACCACATATGTTGATAACCTAATTTACATCAAATGGCGGCCACATCAGCGTCAATTTTTTTTTTACTCACACTGTACAATATATTTCATTGATTTTTAGAACCACTTAAAACTAAGTGTGTTGGACATTGGACAATGCCATAATATAATAGGTCGGGTATCCTTGAACGGATTAGATTGGCTGACCCTTATTTAGATAAGCCGGTGTCCATTTGGTAAACATTGAGACTAGTGGTTTAAGAACCTAACATATATTGACGTACTTTTGTTCGCTTATTTTCCTTGAGGCTCTATTTCCTCGCGTACTAACGAGTGTCATGTACAATTTGATATATTTTATTTTGAACCCCCTGTATCAGGGGACTCAGGGTTAAAAATCCAAATCCTCCAAAGATAAACTTTGTGGGTATAAAAGGTACCATGCCAAAAGTGGCGTAACCAGGGGGGAGTGGAACTGCCCCCTTGTGGAGAATCTTGCCGCCTCCTCTTTCCTCCTGAAAAAGAATACGCCACTGACGCCAAAGTCATTCTTTTATGAAAATTGCACAACCTTTTAGACTATCACAGCACCTTGTTAATCGTGGGCTTCTTGATTCATCAGTACCTTTTCAACAATTTGAATTTCACGGCTCCCTTAAAGGAACCCCAATTTCTGTTATAGGAAACGTCTCTTGACACATGTGACAAGCGCTGAATTATTGTTATGATGGGTAATTTCGAAGGCGAATTCCATAATCGGTAATTTTAATTACGTTTTAACTCAAAATTATTTTAAAAGGCTCTTGCTTGCAATGATTTTCTTTAAAAGAGGCGGCTTGGTATTTTGTGGTAATTCACCTGAAACTGTGCCCCACTTTGTTCACTGAATGTGGAGTGTCAGACCAATTTGCAATGACTTGTACTGTCTTACTGGATAGGCTGCACGCTACTCGCAATATAAATTTTAATCTATGTTGGGGGGTTCCGTATCTCTCTTTTAGTATACATGTATGTACTATTTATTTTTTATAGATGGGGTTCAACAGGCGATTCCAAATTTCACTGCCCTTAAAAACTATTTAACTAAAGTAGTTTGGATATTCTATTACTTTCTAAAAGGCTAAACTTCTGTTCTGTTTGACTCCTTTTTATTAAGATTTGGAAGTACATTTATACATGTATGTAATTTTTTTCTCGCTTCTGCTGCTGCTTTTTGATTCTTGTGTTTTTTTTGTTTTGTTTTTGGTTTTTTTGTTATCTTAAAAAAATTATCACAATAATGGAAAAAATTGTAAATTTTCGTATAGGCTTACATGTACACTTGACTGCTAACAATATGCACGGCACTCTAAATTCCAAAACTTATAATTACTAATGAAAACCAGTCTGATAGACTTAACATTCAAATTTAATTAATTAAAATGCAATCTTAATAAGATTTGATTCCTATCTTTTTTAGATTTGTTCACTAATACAAGTCTCTTAGTCCTTAGATTTAACTTTAAACTTTTGGAATTTAGAGAGTGTTTTACTCTTTGGGAGCTGTATGTTGCAGGCGACCGAATTGTATCCATTTGTATTTTCCTTTATGACCAATACCATAAATTAATTTACTAAGTCAAACAAGCCCAGTCTTAATCAATGAGTTGTAAAAGGTCTTAGATTCACCAAGAGTAATTAAAATTACACGGAATGGGAATGTATACATAATACCTAGACGAAATTAATCAAAAGAACATTATGACGTTCATGAATGGTAATTTATCGCAATAAAGATCACTATTTCAACAAAATGAACTAGTTGGGCATTCGGTTAAAAGAATGCGTATATGCCACTACAAAGTAAAGTTTTCAATAAATATTGCCACATTCGGTTCCAAAACTAACTGGTTAAAAAAAGAAATTGCCTCACGTAATCAGTGTCCTTTGGATTCAAAAACAAAGGAAAACTTATAGCAGCGCGTGGTGTTATTTTACGTTTCAACCCCAAGACCTAAACAGTCACATAATAGATGAGTAGCAGTGTAAATAGGGTTGTGTGTAGCAATGATGAAAAAAGCTACCTGCTTCACGCTATACATTCATGTACTGTATGTAAGCCGTGTAGTATACAACCAGAGAATGTTAGCAACTTACTTACCTGTCAGGAGCTGTCTAACACGACATGTTACTGTATACATATATATTGGTATCTTTGCAATTCACTTAGACTTCCTCTTGATAGACATATTAGTTGTTCCCAAACTAGTATTAAGTATACAAACAAATCAATACCGCCTGTCATTACACTTTATTGTAGGGGTAGCATTCGATAAATTGTGAACACGGAGGTACAAGTTGCTCCGATAATCAATACTACATCCGCAACATGGACAATCGGTCAGACTGGAGAGAAAATCAAAGAAAATGATATCGGCCTACTACAGCGTCAAGTTATTCGATTCTTATTTTAGACGATGAATAGTCTGTATTGTAATATTGAATTGGTACCTATGCGATCACAAAATGATTTTCTAAAAATTAGACGATAATACAAGAAAGCGATCACTTACCTGAGATTGTGACATAATTCTCTGCATTTATAGAACATGTTTAGTCTATCCGGTGAATGCTAGATGAATTAGTCGTATACTATTTCGTAATATCCTGTTCTCAATTTAGAAAGCACTAACCATGTCCTTATAAGTTTATAGCCGAGCCGTCACTACATAAAGAGTAATCCCTACCATATTCTTTAGAATGACTTAAGTTTTACTTACTACACGTATTCCAAAGATGAGTCTTCAAGACACCATTCACCCCACTACTACTCTCGACCCATACACAACATTATTCTACCCTTCACAATAGCTGAACACAGTAACAATCCACACCAAATTTGCTTATATAGAGTGCTTACAATGCAAACAATTTGTGGTTTCACATTGAGTTACGCGAATACCTGCAAATCTCTCCACCATAATAGAAAATGGACAAAACTTAACCTTCAGCAGTTGGGTTCTTATATCGATGTTGACTAATAAAAATGAAAATAAGTCCACTTACACGAAGAGAAAGCACCTACCTTAAAAACTGAATGATGAGACGGAAAATGGTATCCTTGTCGGTATTCCTTATAATTATTTAGTCACCCTTATTAAAACTGCATATCACACCCCTTTTCCACGAACATTGTTGTATGGCAACAGAAGGGCCGGGTGCTGTTAAGTTACGTAACTGAGTAAATTAACCCGTGAAAAAATCCACTGGATACGGCGAATTCTTGGAAGTGTTTTCATCAGTGTAATTATGGACGCTTGTTTTGTACTGTTACGATAACATTTTATTTAAATTCAGATTTCATTCAAGCTCTCGAAAGTAATATTGGTTTAAATGAGGGATTTAATTTGAGAAATACCCTACAGCCGCTATAGTATCGACCATAAAATCACACTACGATATTGGTGTCCTCAGTATAGATTATAAGGAGTATTTTATCGAAGTCATGTTCTATCTCATGTAGTGTACGGTACTACTCTATAAAGTTCAATTTATTCACCATTACAACTAATAAGTATAAAGAACTCTATACGCCAATTTGGACCGAAAAGTAGCCATTTTGTTTTGCCGCTTTCTCCACCAAGATGCACTAAAATTTTAAATAATGGCTTTTATGAGTTAAGAATAAATCAAATAACAATAAATTGGGTGCTGGATACATTTTAGTATTTTTCATAATGCCTTACTCCAGACCACGTATTTTCGCATTCATTTTGTACATGTATACAGGGAAATGAATTATGGATCAATCTGGATCAACTTACATATCAGCATGTAATTGGTTAAAGAAACATTCATTAATTGTAATAAATATTTGTATATGGTGTAGTAACATAAGTCCACGTATATGTGTAACCACCAAATGTTAAAGGTCATTTTTATGTGGAAATTATTTTTTATGAATCCTCCTAAAGGGGGAGGGCTATACACGTAATAATTAATTGACGGTGAAATGAATTTTGATTTTTTTTCACCACAAGAAGCGTGTTAAAGTTTTAACCACACAAAATACCGTTTGGAAAAAATTTTCAGCACAAAATAACGGATTATATTCTTGTACTGCTCCTGCCCCCCATTAAAAGTGTTAATAAAAATGAGAACAAGCAAACAATTGTGCCAAGTTTGTTTGATCCTTCAACAGTTCCATCGTGCCCATGTTACGGTTCAAAAATGGGTCATCGATCATCGGTTTGTATGTGCCAAAGCTCATATCATGGATGCTTGTAGCCTATACCAGGAAGATAGAAAAGAATTTGAGTCAATGAGTTTCACGAATTATATAGAACACGACACGATATTTTACATGAGCAAAAAATACAAATGAAATTCCGAACAAGATAAAAGTATAAATCGAAACAAAAAAGGCTGCAAGTCGGAACAATGGTGGCAGTGCCTCTCAAATCCACATAAGTGTACTCTCTGCGAATCTGGATTTCAACCAGATTAAATTACGAAGCAGCTAAGATAAAGAAAAAATATATATTACTTATATAGGTCTATCCGTTGAAAAAGCATGGGCATTGCCTATAGACTGCATGCATAATATTACCTCCCCTCCCTCTTATATACTCTTCAAAAATCAACTTTTTTATATAAAAGTCCGCACCCCTAAAAACAAAGCCTGGCCTGAATGATATTTGAGAGACTAGGCCTATCTATATGATATAATGATTTATTATTGTCATTGTTGTATACTTACCTGATTTGTTTGGTACGTCTATATCTAGTGCGCACCTGTAGCAAAACTGCTGCAGTCTTTTTGCAGTTACATCTTGTTACTCCAATCCAGGAGGGGGAAATACACCGACAGCATAATTATGGAGGCAAAAGTAGTATTACGAAATTTTCTTTGCTTCTATATCACTCCCGCCTTCCTCAACCCACCGCCTATACATGATCACCAGAATATCTCAAGTCATAATATAGTTTGACTCAGAGCATTTTACTTTAAAGTACTTGACAGGACTATGACCTGCCACGCGTTTCGCGATCAAAATGGCCAACAATAGTCCATTGGGAATCACATACCAGTCAAACTAGCTGTCAAATCTGTAGGTATTACCCAGAATTGAGAAGGGAGTGCACTCGAGATTTGCTTGTCGCGAATTTTTTCTTTCAGTCACAGCTTGATCTTTTACCCTGCAGAATATTATCGGGATAAATCATACTTAAATTCCTAAACCTACTGACAATCCTTTATCAAAGCCTTTGTATCTGATTTTTATAGGTATCTATTTTAATCTCTACTGTGTTATGTGTTTCTAAATTGGTGCTCTAAAATACCTACTTTTGTCCGAAGGATATTTTGCTCAACGCTGACGGTGCGGGTGGGATTGTAGTAGAGTCTTTTAGCTCGAGGTCCCAAGAGATGATACGATAACATCCTTAAACCTTTTAAGTGGGTTCTTTAAGGCAAGTCTAGAGCACTTGGAATGGGGTTTTGTTGTGGTGACATAGTGCAAAAGGTTGATATGTATAATGGAAAGGCGTAAAACAATTCAGAGGTCAAGACTAACTAATGCTAATGGAAATGGCTAAAAGAGAGATTTCGGGAAAATAACGCGGTTAAGACCCTTGTCAATGTTATCAATTGTGTATGGTCTTACTTAAATAACTGTTACCAAGATGCTGTTGAAGTCTCAGTGGAATTGACGGTATTCTCCATTGGGTTCATTGTTCACGCTTGACCTTAATTGGGATTACGCTACATGAAAACATGATAATTGCCTTATACCACATTTTCTCATGGCCAAGATCTAGTACCAAAACCGTTCAATGACCTGTTTGATACCCTTTTCACTTTTTTGACATATAAGCTCGAGGGAACTTAACTTATGGCTTTGGTAGGGGTGTGGCGCAAAGCGCCGAACTTGGGGCTTGAGAACTTTTTTTGGTGTAGGTAGGGTCTTCGGAACTTTATTTTATTTATAGCATTTGGCAAAAAGCACGGGCAAGCTGAAGAGCCCAATAGAAAAAACAATAAATTAAAGGGAAGCCCCCCCGGGTGGAACCTTACACCAAATAAAAAAAAGAACCAAAATGAAGAAAAAAACACACAATAAAAAAAAGAGGGATGATATTTTTAAAAACTACCTGGAGCCGGAACCTTGAGTGCCTTGACAGCTATATCTAACTGCCTTGAAAGCAGGAAAGGAGGCACAAGTCACTGTGACATTCAGGCAGATCATTCCACAACTTGGGCCCATGGTGGAAGAAAATCTCTGACAAAGATTGAGGCGACTGAATGATGGATAGAGGGCAAGAGAATGATTACATCTGGAGTTGGCACGAGAGTGAGGAGTAAAAACATTGGGAGCAGAGGGAAGACCCGCAAAAATTTTGAAGACATGACAGATGGCAAAGAAGTTACGCCGAGCCTCAAGAGACGACAGGGAAGTTTGAAAAAGGAGGTCAAGTTCAAGATCCCAAGAGTGTAAAATGGACCGGTGTAGATTATAGTCACGGCTACAACGATAACGAATAGGGCACTCGATTCAGTTGACTCTTCGCTGCTCAACATAGTTTCAAGCTTATTCCGTCATAGCGTCGTCTATGGAGCCCGCGACTGTGGATCCAGACGCGACTATATTGCTTTCACACGGCCATGCCAAATCTCTGAACAGATTCCAAACGATTTGGTTAGGGTCTTGTTAAGTGGGTGTCAGACTGTGCTGCTGTATTCTAATATCAGCTGAATATGGGATGAACCAAGGAAATGTACATGTACGACGAACATTTATAGATCAGGCAATGATCTTCCGAGCCTTTTTGAGTTGAGGTGAGTTTGCTGGTAATCATGTGAATGCCAAGGAGGGGTATGTTACTAACTTTGTCCAATCAATGGGCTGGTTAATGCTTGTTGAGTTGTAGGTTTGGGTATGGATTGTGCCTATATGACCAATCGCTTTGGCTTTCTTAGCATTCTTGAAGGAAGTGTCGAAAACCAAATAAGGCTTTGTAATGCGTCTCAAAAGGCGACAGTATCTTGGGTGTTGTTATTTTTTTAACACAGAGTGGTTGTCGTCCGCGTATAACACTATTTCAACCTGAAGATAAAGAGAGAGATGACAGAGGTAGTTTATGAAGATCCAAAAAAGGGACCAGGACAGAGCCTTGACGGGGACCCTGGAAAAAGAACAAACGAACAAGGGAGAGTAACCAAAGACGGTCACGCATGGAACCTGTTATTAAGGATAAGAGCCAAAAGATAAAAGTGACATGATCATTGCGGACAGCACATAGTTTTTTTGAAGAAGTTAATTGGGCACCTTATCAAAGGCTTTTGCCAGATCAAAAAGCGGCCACTGGTACATCAGTGAATGCTTTGATGGCATTGTGTCAGTCTGAGGAGAGGCGGTGAGGAGAGCATCTGTGGTGAAAAACCAAATGGTCTCTTGTTTAGCAACTTACTTTCTTGAGCTGAGAGACAATGTGTGTTATGAATTGATTTTCTTCCAGGATTTGGGAAATGATTGGGTGGAGAGAAATAGGAATGGTTATTTAGTGGTTTATTTTAGATCATGCACATTTTAGGAATGTTATGATTTTTTACCATTTTTATTATTTTGGGAAATGGAATTTGGATCAAGTAGGAGGTTGTGGAGCTGAAAGAACTGTCAAATATCTCATTTTTGCCATACACACACACGTACACACACAACACACACACACACACCCACACAAACCCATTTGTCCAGGAGAAAAAGGCAAAAGAACACACACGGACAATTGGATTAGTTATGACCCTTTGAAAATCCTTGTAGGCGACAAATAAACACGTAATTAGGGTAATTTGTCGGATCAGGACGTGGAAAACCAAACCAAATATTGTTTACGGTAATTTTTTAAAACCATTGTCAAGGCTAGGTATCAATCAAAAAATCACCAAAAATCAAAAATACAAAATTAGGGTATGTTTTTTTTTTCTTTCACGTTGTAAATTAGCCGGGTGATACTTCGATTACCCGTTTATGGCAGTTTGACTTCTTTGCAACATAAACAGGGTTAGATAAAGGAAAAAGTAGTGAATTCGTCATTCAAATTCCCCCCCCTCTCCTCCCCCGTCTCTTGACATGGTAGTTTCACGAGGCTTTCAAACTTTTCGAATTCTAGGAACTCCACACATTGCAGTGTAACAGCAACGCCTTTCTCGATAACTCGCTACAAATAGCCTTTATTATAAACTTGTTTAGTGAAATCATGAGATGTATCAAATAATTATTAGGTTTGCATTTTTAAGGTACGCAGCTATTATGCGTCTTCCATTTCCAGGTCCATGTCTCCGACCGTAGGCCATAAAACAAAATATTTCTACACAAGCTTTAACATGTGAAGATTCTATCTTAGTGGATCCTTCGATGTCAGACTTCCAGATTTTATGTTATTTATTACAAACATGACAAGCATGTGCTACATCTGAAGTCATGAAAGTAGCCTCTGTGATGTAGGCCGCGGTTATTTGAATTCTGTGATGTCTTCCCGCTCTACTCCATTGATCATGTTGATGGTCTTCATATTTGGAGTGCTGAAGGATAAATCTGGAAAGATTCGGACTCATATCCCATTGTGATGATCACAAATGTAAAAGATCCCTTTCGCACGGAGGATGGTAATCAAAAGCCTTAAAGAAGCCTATAAATATTGCAGTATGTGGGAGATTCATTCCATTCATACCTTCGATTATTCTTCTCAATGCACGAATCAATCTTTGAGCGATTCTTGAAGCCATTTTGATTGCAACGAAGAAGTGGGTTTCTTTACATCAAAACTTGAACGAATTTTGTTGAACATTCGATTGTACAGCTTCGCCCCAATGTGAGATGGACTAATCCTCAGTTGGCTGTTTTTGGTTTTAGTTACAGAGTTTTCTTGGGGATAGGAATGATTGCGCTAGATTACAACTGACGGGTGTCTCGTGATGTATTAAAGCCCTGTTGCAAACAGTCAGAAGATGTATATTTTTAAAATGCTTGGACTTCCAGATTTATAGGGGATATTGTCCATGCCTAACCTGACCATACTGACTGGGTGCTGATTCGAGGATATTGTCCATGTCTAAACGCTCCAGGTTTGCATGCACATGATTTGGTGCTGATTCGACTTTATCTACGGTGAAGTCAGTCACTGGCATTTATGAGACGAACGCGTTCCAACTACTGGAGTGTTTAGTGTCAAGGATGGTAGTTTTTCCAAGGAAAAAAGTGCAATCAGACAGCATTTGTCTCATGTGATGAACCTGATAGCTTGGTATAGATGTTTGTTACTTCTATCGGTGTAATGGATGACTTCCCATGCTTCTACATGCTATAGCTGGAATGAGATGCATGTTGGACCTGGGGAATCTTCCCGTCCAACAGTGTTTATATCCAGGGAGGGTTCTGAATCTCAGTCAAGTCAAAATCCGATTGATATCCTACTTTTTTGGTGCAAATTTATATTTTCGCCTATTATACACTGTGTTCCTGAGGAAATTGATAATTTTGCCGACTCGTCGACTTTACGATGTTATTGTGACGCCTTACTATAGATATGTTGGTCCTCAGATTTTTTCATTTCATTTTAAATGGCTTTCATTTTTAGACAAAAAAAAACAAAAGTATAGATGTACAGTACCCCCTCCCCAAAAGGCAAACAAATCAAAAACCTCACACGTACAAATAAATTATAAAATTAAAAGAATACAAAACAAAAACAAAAATATTGTCAGGAATTCTCCCAGACTATCGGACTCACCTGCCATCTCCTCCTTGCGACAAATTTCCTCAGTCTTTCCTTACATAATTTATTGGCTCCAAAGTCATCATTGTTGTTGCATTGTAACCAAGTATGTCGTAAACATTCCTGTACTTTCAAACGTTTTCTATGGTAAAATAATTAACGAGTACATTAAAATAATTGTGTTTATCATGAAAAATTAATGGCGCATACCACTATAAATAAATGCTTTATAACACAACTGAGTTCGTGTAACGCTGCTCTGAAAATTTTGAGAACTTAAGGTGCACAAAGCTATAAATTACAAATGGAAATTTCATACAAGTTAGACTAACAGGTAATTACGAAATTTTGACAAACAATTTTAAGTCTGTAATATCTTATCAAACAATATTTTGAAATCTAAAACTGTTGAAGCAGGAAAGTGAAGGTAAGATTAAATGGTAAAATATGCACCATTTTGAAGGAGACGTTACCCACAATTTTGAGAATGACAACGTCTACATTTCATAGTTCTTACCGAAATCTCAATTTGTAAAGGGCTCGTGTGGGCTCAATTACTTTTAATCAGAAAACCTGAAAATAATGCATTTGGCTGTCAATGGTCGTCTGGCCAAATCAGCTAGGCGGCGACGGCCAAGAAATCCCACATCGTCGCGTCGTTGTTTTTTTTATATATAATCAAGCAATATTTTCTCATTTTACGTGTTAAACCAATAGCGACGTCTAATTTGGAATTTCTTGCCCGCAACCGCCTGGTCAATATTGTGCGTGTTGTGGTGCGCCCTCTCACAATTTTAAGGATCATATGATTATGGCAAGCCATAAGATTCATAACGTATTGCTGCAACGCTTTGTGAGAAAGTGACAATGCGTTGCCGAAAAACGCGTTGCGGATTCGGTCAATTAGAATGAATTTTGGTGACATATTAAAAAAAAGGTCCACAACGCGTTTCAAAGTATGCAACGCGTTGTGGAACCTTCACAACGAGTTGCGGCTTTCACAACGCGTTACAAGCTTCACAATGCATTGTTCGAGATCGGCGAAAACCAAACCAAAATATTGTTTACGTATTTTTTAAAACCATTGTCAAGGCCTAGGGTATCACAAAATCACCCACAAAAAAAAAATCAAAATCAAATTAGGGTATGTTTTTTTTTTTCATTTCACTTTGTAAATTACTGTGCATACTTCGATTACCCGGTGGTAATGGCAGTTTGACTTCTTTTCAAATAACAGGGTGAGAAAAAGTAGTGAATTTTCATTATTCCAAATTTTCGCCCTGATTTGACATGGTATTGTGCCACGGTGATTGTCAACTTTCCCGAATTCTAGGATCCACAACATGCATCATTGTAACAACAGCACGCCTTCTCGAATAACTCCTTACAAATAGCCTTTATTATAAAACGTGTTTCAGGAAATCATGATATTCAAAATAATTTTTAGTGGTGCATTTTAATTTAAGCATCTATTTATGCGGTCTTTTCCATTCCATGGTCATGCTCGCCGCCCCGTAGGCCAAAAACAAAATATTTTCGACACCAGGGGCTTGAACAACCATTTGAAATCTATCTTGTGGAATTCCTTCGAGTGTCATATTTCCAGATTTGTATTTATTTATTTACAAACATACAAGCATGTTGCTACCTCTGACGTCATGAAAGTAGCCTCTTGTGATGTAGGGCCGCGGTTACATTTTGAATTCTGTGATGTATTGCCCGCTCTATCTTCCCTTGATCATGTCGATGTCTTCATATTTGGAGTGCTGGAGGTATAAATCTGGAAAGATGCGGCCTCATATCCCATTGTGATGATCACAAATGTAAAAGATCCCTTTCGCACGGAGGATGGTAATCAAAAGCCTTAAAGAACCTATAAATAATTGGCAGTATTTTGGAGAATTCAGTCCATTCATACTTCGATTATTCCTTCTCCAATGCACGAAGTCAATCTTTAGACCATGTCTTGAACCATTTTTGATTGCAAAACGAAGAAGTTGGTTTCTTTACAATCAAACTTGAACAATTTTGTTGAACATTCGATTGTACAGCTGCGCCCCAATGTGAGATGGACTAATCCTCAGTTGGCGTTTTTTTGGTTTTATTACAGACGTTTCTTGGGGATATGCATGATTGCGCTAGATTACAACTGACGGCCGGTGTCTCGTGATGTATTAAAGCCCTGTTGCAAACAGTCAGAAGAGTATATTTTTAAAATGCTTGAACTTTCAGAGTTATAGGGGCTATGTCCATGCCTAACCATGACCACCATACTTGACTTTGTGCCTGATTCGAAGGATATTGTCCATGTCTAAAACGCTCCATGTTTTGCATGCACTCGATTTGGTGCGATGAAAAAAAAAGAAAAAAAAAAAAAAAAAATAAAAAAAAAAAATGCCTTGCGTGCTCCCTGTCGTCTCGTGTCTATTTATATCGCCTCCGTATTATCTCCCTCGTTTCCTCCTCTACTTTACATCCCTTCCCGTTTCCCTTCCCTTTCTCTCCCTCCCGTCCTCTTCCTTACTATTCATGTCCCACTTCCCGCCAAGTGGCCACAAAATTCCGAAACGGGAATTTCTGTTTTTTCGTTTGCCCTTGTCTTTGTCTTTTTTTACCCAAGAAAGTGCAATCAGAAGACAGCATTTGTCTCATCTGATGAACCTGATAGCTTGGTATGATGTTTGTTACTTCTAACGGGTGTAATGGATGACTTTCCCATGCTTTCTAATCTATAATAAGCTGCTTGTCATTAGATTCATGTTTGGCCCCATTTTTAATCTCCCATTACCCACCCCGTTATATATGATATCTACGGATCCCTATTCTATGGATTCAATATGCCTCCTCTCCGTTCACGTCAAATGCCATCTGACGTTCCTACTTTTTTGTGCAAATTTTATATTTTTCGGCCTATTATCAATTATACACTGTGTTCCTGAGGAACTTGATAATTTTGTGCCGACTCGTCGATTTACGATGTTATGTGGACGCCTTACATAGATATTTTGGTCTCAGATTTTTTTCATTTCATTTTAAATGGCTTTTCATATTTTATACAAAAAAAAAAACAAAAGTAGATTACAGTACCCCCTCCCCAAAAGGCAAACAAATCAAAAACTCAACACGTACAACTAAATATAAAATTAAAGATACAAAACAAAACAACAAAATATTGTCAGGAATTCTAGTCTAACCAGACGATCGGACTCACCTTCCATCTCCTCCTGGCTACAAATTTCCCCCTTTCCTTCCCTCAGTCCTTTTTCCTTACCTAATTGTATTTGGCTCCAAGTTCCCCCCCCCCCATCATTGTTGTTGCATTGCAATTGTAAACCAAGTATGTCGTTACACATTCCTGTACTTTCAACGTTTTCTATGGTAAAATAATTAACGAGTACATTAAAATAATTGTGTTTTATCATTAAAAAGTCTGGCGCATCCACTATAAATAAATGCTTTATAAACACAACTGAGTTCGTGTAACGCTGCTCTGAAAATTTTTGAGAACTTAAGGTGCACAAAGCTATAATTACAAATGGAATTTTCATACAAGTTAACTAAACAGTAATTACGAATTTTGACAACAATTTTAAGTCGTAAGATCTTATCAAACATATTTTTGAAATCTAAAACTGTTGAAGCAGGAATAGTGGAGCGGTTTGACTGCAAAATTATCGACATTAAACCCCTCCCCCGACAACAACAAACGCAACTCATATATTCGAAAGATAGTAATCAATAATTTTAAAAATGATGGTTGTGGTCAAAAACTTTGGTGGCAGGGGTAATTTTTTGTGTCAATAAACCACGTTTTTGAGCTAAAACTTTAAGAACAAGCAAGATTTATTACTTTCTTCTTAGCAAAACAAATTTTAATCTCATGCAATACTATCAATCGCTGACATTTATATTATAGATTTTCTGTTTTTATAAAAGATAAGGGGTCTAGAATTTTAGCCGCCCCAAAACACCCTTTTCCTCAACAAAGCATCCTTTTTATTCAGCATGTCACCACAATGATTATTACCTGACGCCTTAGGCAATGTATAACAAGCCTCTCTCATAACCAAAGGATAACCATAAAATAAATTGGTAATATTTTTAACCCTAAAAAATATAAAAAAGTCAATTTCGCCTTACTTGAATCCCAAATTTCATTTTCGGCTAAAAATCGTCCCTGCCACCAAATATTCACCACAACCATCATTTGCTATCTTATTTAGTTAGCCTTCAAATAAAGGTGGTGTGTGTTATGTTGTACGGTGGGGAGGGGTAACTCGAAAACTAGAAGCATTTCCAGGCTCGGCCGCTCCGCTAGAAAGTGAAGGTAAGATACACATGGTAAAAATATGCAAACCATTGTGAATGACGTTACCCACAATTTTGAGAATGACACGTCTAACATTTCATATGTTCTTCTTACCGAAAATCTCAATTTGTAAAGGGCTTGTGTGGGCTCATTACTTTTTAATCAGAAACCCTGAAAATAATGCATTTTGGCTGTCATGTCCTTCTGGCCAAATCATCTAGGCGGCGCGCCAAGAAATCCCACATCGTTCGCGTCGTTGTTTTTTTTATATTACTCAAGCAATATTTTCCTCAGTTACGTGTTAAACCAATAGCGAACGTCTAATTTGGAATTTCTTGCCCGCAACCGCAACCTGGTCAATAATTGTGCGTGTTTGTGGTGCGCCCTCTCCACATTTTAAGGATCATATGATTATGGCAAGCCATAAGAATTCATAACGTATTTGGTGGCTGCAAACGCTTTGTGAAAAGTGACAATGCGTTGCCGAAAACACAAACGCGTTGCGGATTCGGTCAATTAAGAATGATTTTGGTGACATATTCAAAAAAAGGTCCCAACGCGTTTCAAAGTATGCACGCGTTGTGGAATCCTTCACAACGAGTTGCGGCTTTCCAACGCGTTACAAGCTTTCACAAATAGCGTTGTGAAGGGCCACAAGCCATAAGGATCATCACGTATTGCCGCAACTGCGTTATGAGAATGTTCCCAACGCATTGTGGAAATTCCACTCAAGGATCGCGTACTTCGTAACGTGTTGTGGGTGTATTTTTTAAATTCATCAACTGGAATGCCCATTTTTGCCGAAACGCAAACGCGTTGTGACATATAGGGCCTAATAAAAACCCACTAAAAGTGTGGTGATGGGTCTTGTCATTCCATATACATGGATGTATAAATTATTTCAACGTTTTAATTTAATGTGCTACTTTTACTTTATACCTAGGAGGGGTATTGTTTATTGTATAATTATATGCCATACGAAGTAATGTGATAGTGCATTATACACTGTAAAATAAGTGTGTAGAGGTTTTTACCCAGTTATTAAACACCTAGACGCAATTTACGAAATAACAAATAAACATACCAACTTTTGTCAAAAGTGGGTGATTTTTCTTGGACCACTGCTCTATACACTCACTAAAAGCATTGAAAATTCATGCGCTGTTTTTCCCCCAGTTTTAAATCACAGAGCATGTGAAATCTTCTAACGTGGAACGCCTTACCGCGTTAAACCATATTTATCCAAGTGTTTTAGATACTAAAAATAACCGTTTTTATTTTAGTTTGACACTAATAGTGTTAGCTTCTAAATGCCTTTTGGTGTTATGGTGTTTAACTTCTAAACACCCTGGTGTTTATTCTTCCTAAACGGCTGGCAATGTAATAGTTTAAAAGCGTTAAGGCGTTCCTGTTTTTAAAATGTCCTTGCTCTGATTTAAAAAGGGAAAAACGGATGCTGATTTCAATGCTTGTTTATAGCATTTTATATGATGGCAGTGGTCTACGAAAATACCCACCTTTTGCCCAAAAATTGGTATTTTTTATTTTGTTGTTTCGTTAAACTCGTCTAGGTGTTTAATACCTGTTCAAAACCTAAACACTTAATTTTTACAGTGTACTCAAATATTTTTTAACTGATTCGATATTTTCTTATTCTAATTTTGTAATCTCGATTTTTTATATTTTGTAGATGTTATGTTTTATTGTATGATCGTTTGGTTACATGGAAGACTGGGCGAGTTACATGACCATGTTTTTAGCACTAAGGTTGGTATTCTGAAAGGTAGACTAACTTTAGACCTGGGGTTTAAACAGGGCTAGTCCTACCAGAGGACCTTTTTTCTTACAAGCATCTCTAAAATTGTGCTGTAACGGGCGAGACAATTCTCATGGATGGGCTGTTCCAGCCCATCCATGAGGATTCCCCCCCCCCTTACATTAACTTTTACAGTATTTTTGAAAGAAAAAAGGTCCCCTCTGGTAGGACCTATCCCTGTTTTAAACCCAGGTCTACAGTTAGTCTCCCTTTCAGAATGATCAACCTAAATGTTTAAGGAAAACAAATACATTTTGTTTTCACAGGTTCAACTCACTCTTTTCTTTTAATCAGAAGCTGCTCTATAAAATCCTTAGCATCTTCGGAAATGTTGTCGAAAGCATCATCTTCAAAATCCCAGTCTGCTGCGGTAACGTTATTAAGAGTTTCAGCGTCACTGTCTCCCATGAAAGGTGAAAGGCCACTGAGTCTGCGCAGGAAGCACCAAATACCGGTTGCGTGTTATTGATATACCAGAATTATTAGGAATGGAAGTTGCTCTAATTGAAAAAAATTGTGCACATCATTGATTGAATATACATTACCCATGATTCCTTGTAAATTAACCTGATGATATCTCACTATAACACGCAAATACGCAAGTGTATCGTGGATTCGAAGCGGGCGGCTGAAATGTTAATTGAATCCAATGATACACTGTTCAAAATGTTCATTAAAATTACGTTTTAACTGGCAGCTGGGACTCACAACAGTTAAAACGACGTTTCTTTACGGTTATTTGCACGTTTCGCGGACCCTTTTTACAGTTATTTGCACGTTTCGAGTCCCGGCTGACAGTTAGAACGACGTTTTTTTACAGAGCATTTTTAACAGTGTACCCATGCACTTCACAATACACTCTAAGAAAAAAATACGGCTTTAGAACCTTTTTTGTCCTCTAAATGGAACCTTCAAGAATGGAACCCTTAGAAATGGTTCTCAAAAATCTGAGAACCCAACAAGGTTCCTAACACAACCATTAAAGGTGCTATACAGCAGTTAAAGAACTAGGCCTATTTTTGGTTCGTTGAAGAACCTTACAGGGTTCCATATCGAGGACAAGTTAAGAACCTCTTTCGCACCTTGTTTTCTTAGAGTGTAGGGCCTACCCTCTGGGGCAAGAGTTCCATTATGTCCCCTCCCTACGAATTCTGCAACTTTATCTTGTGGTTTATTCCATCAAGACTGCATAATTCGTAGGGTAGGGGACATATGGAACTCTTTCGCATTCCGGACATGTGCATTTTGTCAATTGCGATACCTAATCACGCTTGCTATATTTACACATATACTTACAGAACATAACATACGACTCCAACGCTCCACATATCTGTGGCAAAACTTATCTGCTCGTAGTTCACCACCTCAGGTGCAACAAATTCGGGAGTACCAAACATTACTTTGACGTCTTCATTATGTTGGAATTTCCTAGCAAGACCGAAGTCAATCAGTTTGATTCGATGTCCCGTCTTGTCCACGCAAAGGATGTTTTCAGGTTTGAGGTCTAAGTGAAGGATGCTCTTGTCATGCATGTATTGGACACCTTCACAGATTTGTCGCATGAAGATGATCACATCTCCTTCTGAAAGATCGAAATCTTCGCTGATGACGCGCTCGAATAGCTCACCTCCACTTACACTGAAAAGTAACAAAACGAGGGGTATAACGTGTGTAACTCTGTATATACACGAGGTCTGATAGTAACATGATTTTTCTTTAACGTTCCCCGCCGATTGTCCTACGTAACTCCCTTTGCGATCAGGAACCCAAGAACAGAAACCTGGTGATTTAAGAACACTACATGAAAACAACATCCAGATATTGCGTAAAGGGTAGGCGTTTTTATGTACTTCCTTTATGATAGAAATATGCAAGCCCCGCCCTCGACTTTAAAACAGGCAAAACTTTCTAAAATGATTTAAGTTGTGAAAAGTTGAATTCTGAAAGTAGTGCAAATCTAGGGATTAACGATTCAAATTTTCAGTGTCTTAATAATTACGTTTCCGTAAATTTGTGTCTCTAATTTCACTTTGTATATTAACCATTTAGACTAATACCATTTCGTCTAATCACCACATCGGCTAATACCATTTCGTATAATGCCCAGTTGGTATAATCACTACGTTGTCTACAACCATTTCGTCTAATGACATTTCGTCTACTACCCATTTGGTATAATCATCAGATTGGCTAAAACCATTTCGTCTAATGCCATTTCGTCTACTGCCCATGTGGTCTAATCACCAGATTGACTAAAAACCAATCGTCTAATGTCATTTCGTCTATGAACCACTTGGTCTAATCACCCGATTGTCTAAAACCATTTCGACTATGCCAGTTCGCATTGCCCATCGTTACTCCCATTTTGTCTAAGCATGTATAAACAAAGGGCACCATATTACAATATAAATAACAAACACGGAATGACATGTTTCACATTTATTTCCGAATTGCAGACCTTTTATAGTTACATAGCTTCTTAAAAATTGCCCATTCCCACATTTCAAACATAATTTGTGATATGTGAAAAGAAAGTGACCTTTCATTGATTTTATGCTTGTCAAAATTTCTGTTTGTTGTTAACACGAACATTGTTGCAATGTGTCATGTTGTTTTATTTTGGGTGGATGCATTTCTTTTTCGTCTGATTTCTTATCTAAAGAAATAGATATAAAACACAGCATTCGCGATCTGACTAGCATATGAGCCAAAAATAATTAGACCTAATATTGAAAGACTTTTTCTTGAAAACAGCTTTTTCTAAGCTAAAAATGATAAAAGAAATACAAAATTATTACAAAAATTCCATCTGTAGCCTATCCATTTATTTCATTTTTATTCAGTTACTCAAAATACATCAAAAATTGCCACACAGAATAGCATACAATGCGTTGCACATAAATTAAATTTAAAAAATAATCTACTGAGGCAGGTACCAGGAAAATATTGCAGCTTGCGATATGAATAATAAACCAGGAGTACCAAGGAAGCCCAAAAAGCCTTTAAAAAAAGTTAATTCCATTGGGGTCCTTAATGCAAGAAAAACAAAAACGAGGGGAGCAGCAGCAGGCAGGATGAACAAAACACAAAGATGAGAAAACACCCAACATACACCACGATGCCAAAAAGGATTAAACCTATTTGTGGTGCCTGGGTTAAAATTCAGCTTCAGCCAGCCTAGCTGGCCCAGCTTGATCAGAAAGAAGCTCCTTTCGGTTGATCATGGCCGACAAAGATTGTTTTGGCGTGCGGTCGAATCTCTGAAACAAAATTGATTTTACGGGATACCACGTAGGACATTCGTTCGACGTCCGTATTATCATTATTATTATTTTAGATTTTTTACTCAATTGGAAAGCTTAAAACACTCCAAAAAGGAGGAATTTAGCGGCCGAAAAAAAATTAAAAGGGGTCAAAATGCAATAAAAAAACATTGTTTTAATAGGCCATAAGTCTTATTATTTATTATACAATTGGTCTATATGCAAGGGACAAGCCCAATAGTGAACATAACACTAAATAAAGGATGCCCAAAAAAAAACCACAAAAAAAAGAAGGCAGCCTAAAACCAAAAGGAAAAGGAATGGAGATGGAAAAGCAAAAAAAAAACAAATGGACGAGACGAATGGAGAAAATAAAAAAAAACTTAAGACCTATAGCTACCAGATGTGAGCTAACAAAAGCGTCTTTAAAGCTTTAGTAGTGTTCACTTTACAACATCCTCGGTCAGGTAGTTCCTAATAGTGGAGCCATCATAACCGACCTTTGGAAGCGAGATCCTGCGGAACGGGTGGATCAAGATAGAGGCTATGAGATTGCGAAGGTCCGTCTAGGTGTGCGACTTGAAGGGATCTAGGAGAAGAGCACAGTGGTTAATAATCTTGAAGAGATGGCACAGGACCGCACACGGCACGCGCTTATATAGGGAGGAAGATTGGAATCAAGGAGGAAATCTTCATGGGAGAGATTCCAATACTGAGAATGACTTGCATGCGGCAAATCGGCTAGTAGATGCCACCTGTTGTTAGCGTGGGATTTTTAAAGGTAATGCCACGTGTACTAGCCGTACTCAAGGGATGGGTTGAAAACAACGCAAGTACTAAACGGCGTGTGTAGGGGAAGGCGTGTGTTAATCCCTAGGGCTATAGCCTATATGGTTCTTTCTGGCTTTCTTGCAGATAGTCCACGGATGCACCTCCAGGAGTAAAAATTTCAAGATGTTAATCCCAAGAATTTGACAGAAGGACACTCTTCAATTACGTGGTTAATTCAATGCGCTTATACAAACGTTGGGAAAATGTTTTTCTTGGTGAAATGACCTTGAGTTAGTCTTGCTGGCAAATTGGCAAGTGGATTGTGGTTGGTACCTTATGAATAGTATCAGTCTGCTTGCAAGCTGGTGATATCACTGTAATGGCTGATGGGTTTGTATAGGGTGGTGTCATCATCATAAGTAACCAACCAGGACTGTTGAAGAAAATGAAGATTAGCCAGATCATTGATATAGATAAGAAGAGTCGTGGACCCAAGACAGAGCCCTGGGAACACAGACAGCGCATGGACAAAGGATAAAATAAATTCCATGAACCGAAACGACTTTATGTACGGCCGGAAAGGTAGGACCTTAACCAGCAAAGAAGGGGACCCTGATTTTTCCCAGCATAATGGAGTTTACCAAAAGATGGCCATGTGGGGAACTTTGTCAAAGGCCTTCTTGGTCGAGAAGGCTACAGCCACATTTTTCCGACTTTCAAGATGCTCATCACCAATCATTGAAGGGCCGTGAGGAAGGGCAATCGTCAGTGGACCGTACTCTCGGAAGAAAGCCAAATTGATGTTTGGTTAGAACTGTGTTGCGATTTAAGATGAGAAAGGAGTTGCTTGTGGATAACCCTTTTCCAATCTTGCAGACCTTGTTGTCTGATAGTGGAACGGTATTCGGAAACAGAGTGACAATCACCAGACTTGAAGATCGGAATGACCCTAGAAAGCTTCCCATGCACTGGGTGTAACCAATGTAGATGGAAAGATAAAGATCTTACAAAGATGGATGAAACAGTAACAGCACAATTCTTAAGCATCATAACTGTTATGCCATCCACAACCTGCATCTGAGTTGTTATTTAGCTGTCTATTAAGCTTCACGATCTCCTCCGTAACTCCATCTGAAATGAGAAATAGTAGAGGATGTTATAGTGTTGGGCAGAAAATTTGGGGCAGCATCACGGTTGAAACACTCAGATAAAACTGACTGAATGCATTGGCGATCTCGAGAAGGTGAAGAGGCAGCATTGTCCCCTTGTAATTGATGTTATCAGGAATGGAGGATTTGCCGGACCGCGACTTGACTAGGCCCCGAGAAGTGATTTGTGGCCGAGAAATCATTTAATTCACGAGGCTGGCAAAAAGGTTGTTTGGCCAATTTCAATGTTTGCGAGAGCATTCCTGGCAGCTTTATAGTTGAGATAAATATCAGTTTTCAGAGTTTTTTTCCATTTGTTGAACAGTGCATGTTTTTCTTATTTCATCCTACCTTAGCTCAGAGTTGAAGCCATGGTGGGCATCATTTTGTCTTGCACACGACAGACGTTTGGGAATACACTCAAGACAATGGTTTCCATGGGAAACAAACTTTAGAAGTTTCCCCAAGCCGGATCTTTTTGCTTTAGATCTAAATGGTTAGTAACCACTGTCATCTAGACGAAAATGGGTAGACAAAATGGGTTTAGACATAAATTGGAATTGACCAACTGATCATAGAAGATGAATTGGTTTAGACAAAAGGGGTTAGACTAATGGGTGTAGACCAAATTATCTTTTTTAGAAAAGAATGGAAATTATACCTATGGGATAAGCCGAATGTTTTAGAGACAAAATGCAATTAGAACCCACTGGTTATTAGATAAGTGACATGAGACTACAGTGTTATTAGCCTAAGTGGCAATTAGACCCTCTGATTTAGGACGAAACGGTTTTAGACCAGTGGTTTTATTAGAACAAATGGAATAACTAAGTGATATACCGGCAGACGGCACGTTACGACGTCCAAAATTTTTCAGTCCACTTTTTGTCGTTTATTTCGGCAGTGGCCTCACTTATTGTTTGTTCCGGTCCTATTTCCTATATAGTCTATAGGACGTTTTTTGTTGCAAATTTGCGAGGTTGCATTTTTTTTTGGCTATATTTGGTTAAACTTTTATATCTTGTAGAATAGGTCTGAGAAACCCAAAAGTATTAGCTACATTTTTTGTTCGATGTGCAAGTCGTAGCCAAGCATTTCAAAATGAGCCGCCATTATTTTCAATAATTGGAAGCGTATTTTGACTAATATGCCAAGTTTTATATGAGTTTACAAGATTTTATTTCAAGTGTTATTCACTTAATATCAATGAAGGATAATAACATTTCAAGAACTCTTGAATTAATCAGTTCCAGTTTGGCGCCAAAATAATCAAAATGGCCGCCATTTTGATAATATTTTGGTTTTTTTTGGTAGAATTATGGCTATACTTCCATTTTTTTAAGTATTTTTTTATGTATTTGATTAAATTACTATATATTATAAATAGTATCAACATAAAATTTAAGTCTCTTTACCATGATTTCAAATCATTCCATTCTGCATAGGAATTTTTGCTTCGAAAATAATCCCCATGTTTATTTTAGTGTTCTTCTTCTAACTCTTTACCCCAGCTAGCATAATAAATGTATACAGAAGCGAACAGTGGCAATTCCAAGGCGCATGGGGCCATTTCCCTCTCCTTTTTTTTCTTACCCCCAGTTTCCCCTCTCCCCCAATCGAAAGAAAAATGAACAGATGTTTTTGCAAAAATCAGCGATTTTGGGCAACTTGGTAAAAATCGCAAATTTTGATATTATTTGCCTACTCCAGAATTTCACTCTTGCCAACCCCAAAAAATTTCAATTTCCCCCGCCCCCTCCAGAAAAGAGGTCTGGCAACGCCACTTGAAACGAACCGCACCACAATGACCTAAAATAAATCCTACTTAAACATATTAACGACTGAATACAATGCAGGCAGTCTCTAGCCAACTTGGCAGTCAATGGAACATGTGCTTTTAATCACTGATGGTTGCAATTTTGTCACCTTTACATTAATTGGTAATTGAAATTGTAGATTTATATTGTATTATGTACTGATGACGTAAAATGGGCTTATGGGCATCTGTGGAACCAAATTACGCATGGTATGTGCTTCTGAAGGGTATTATCTCGATTTGTTAACCTTTCAAACCAACAAAATTCAATAATGTAACTGAGATTCTAAATCGTGCCCAAACACAGTGGTTCCAAATATGATCTAGCCAGAGAAGGGTGCAATGCCTGGCTGCTTCACTGAATCCGGCAATGTCCTTGTCTGTGCATTGTTGCTCAACAGTGTACAGACCAAGAGATATTTCACACAAAAATTGCTTGTGAATCTTTTCCCGAACCACAGGTAGTGTTCCTGATCTGCTTCGGTAGCCCCACTTCTATGCAAAGAAACTTTAGATCGCCAATTCTGGTTCCTCAATATGTTGAGCCATCGCCATCCAGCCCATGTAGGAGTCAGCCTCCAGCGGATGACGCCTCACAGGTTCGATACCGACATTACTCTTGGTTGATAGCAAGTCTTTCTTTCCCAAGTGCGACTCTCTTAAAACTCCTTTAGAGCCTGTTAGGGGAGGGACTTCTTTGCTTAATAACCTCTCTCTCCCGCTCTCCTTCTCCCCCTCTCCCATCCCCCTCTCTCTCTCTGGTTTAAGGCAGTTAACAGCTGGTTTCTGGTCTGAACATAGGGTGCTTCACATTAGATACTTGACAACTACGGCTCTTTCATGCTCGCTACACTACTACATAGGTCTGGTGGAGCAATCGATGTATAAGTTCGCCATTGGAGTTGGGCGAAGACACCCTGTGATACGCCGGTAGGAAGCATTTACGCTGATCGTCTTCTTGCATCATGGGGGGGTTTATCTTTTCCCATACAGAGCAGGCATACTCTGCACCTGATACACAGGGCAATGCCATCGTCTTAGGGTATGATGGCGAGCACCCCATCTTGGCCAGTGAGTTTAACTTTACTCTCGGCTTTTTTGATGTGGGTCTTATAATAGATAGAGAGAGTATGGTCCATGTAACTCCTAATAGACAACCAGGCTGTTGACACTTGGCTTCGGTAATGGAAAGCACCACTGTGTCTTGGTGATGTGCACCTAGGTGAGTTGTCCCTCCATATAAGGGTGAGGTTTTTTTCCTTCCTCATAATAAGGGAGTGAGTCTCCAAAGCTTGGGTAGTCTCTCTTGACAAACTGTAAAATTCCCCCTGCTCTTGTGTGTTTTTTTTTTTTCATTCAAATTCTACATAGATAAAACAATATGTCTCTCCTAGGTTGGTCTTTGGTATAGCTGTTGAACAGGAGAGGTGCGAGCAAAAGCAAAAACAACGCTCCTTGGGGTAGTCCATTCTTGAGCCTCCGCCAAGCAATCCTTTTGATGACCAGTCAAGCGAAAATATCCTTGGTGATTTCCAATCTTAACGGAGGTAAGCATCTTTGATTCACAGCTGCTGATATATCGACGAACACGACTCCGGTTACCGAACCAACCCTTCTCGAAACCATTTGGCTTTCTGATTTCTTGGCCGCAACCGCTTGTTCTGGTATGAAGTGTTCATCTATCAAAGGTACGATACAGTTTACCAGGAGATGTTCAAGAGCTTGTAGGTACGGATGAGGAGTGTTGTCTTTCCTCCCTCCAAGATCTTTGTGAACTGTGAGAAAATAAAGGCAGCAATTGTAGAGCTCAGAAGTCACTCCTTTCTACTTGAAGCCAAGTTTTTTCACTGCTCAGTTGAGATTTCGTCAAGGCCTACTGCTTTTTCCTGGTTAAGTAAGTAACAACGGTTTCCTCTCCCAGTTCGTCCATGCTTGAAGGGATGAGTGAAACAGGATAGCTTTCTGTTTTAGTGTGATCTTCTTGGTGGGCAACTTAGTTGGGTGTAACTTGGCTTTTGGGAGGCCCTCTGTATGATCCCTTGAAGCTTTCGGATGGTATACCAAGCCTTTCTTGCTGTTATGGGTCAATAAAAGTTGATTCACTTTTTAATATATGCCAGCTTTTCCTTGGCGATGCCCCCTCTGACACTCTCCTTCAACCTTATCAGTTGCTATTACCTGATAAGAATCACTTCAAGCATGGTGTACTTTGGATATTCTTTAGCCATCTTGGAAAAGCCTGTCTGCTATTCCGTCCTAACAGCTCCTGGGTAATGAATCTCCAGGCAGTAGTGTTCCTAGTTTGGGGCAAATTTGTCTTAGTTTACTGTACGAAGGCAGTTTACTGTTCGGGGTTTTTGGTGCATCCTATTCACGTCTGGTCCCAGGTTATCAATGAATCTTGCCAGTCTGTTTTTCCTCTAAAAGCCACTGCCGTGTTACCAGGGATGTCGATTGGTCAAGGATTGATTTATTGAAACAGGATCCAGAAAATCTTGCTACACCACTTAGAAGTATGTTTTTGCTTACAATAGCTAGATCATGTTTGTAAACTCTCTTCTAGTGGCCTTTAAAATGCTGGCGGCAGCTTAGGTCGTGAAGGGGACGTAGAATCTGACTGTTTTTAGAACCATTCTTCGACAACTTGTCCGTTTTAATATGGTTGATTGTAAGCCCCTTGGGTATATGGCTGTTGAAATTTGCCAATGAAAAATGAGGTTGGTGAATTCCCTCGATTGATTGAGGGTGCTGAATCTATGATGGAGTTTGTAGAATGATGTAACTAGGACGAGCTGAGCTCAATGGTGAGGCCTTGTTGTCAACAACATGGAGGTTGCTTTCTACAATTATGTTATGGTGGGGTCTGAAGTTACTCTAGAGTATACCACCCCATCAGAACACATACCGTGCCATACTTAATTTGGTTCCACAGATGCTATAATCCTTTTTACGTCAGCATATCATAATACTATCATCTCAACTTCAACCTACGCATTTCATGTCAAAGGTGACAACTTTCACCTATCAGTGCATCTCACAGTACATGGTAAATGACTGCCAAGAGTTTGCAAGAGACTGCACTTTATTCCAACTAGCAAGTATTTTTAAAGTAGGAAAGGCAGCATGTCTAAGCAATTTTCCGCTTCATAACAAAATCTGACCTCAGTTGTTATTATGTTATATTATGATTTTATGCCATTTGTGTTGCTGTTCTTATCCAGCGGCGGCGGCCGCCAAATCTCTGTTCTCTTCTAGGGGGGTGGATGAGGTGGGGGCAAAGTGAATATTTATTTGGGGGCGGCAAAAAGTTGAAATTGCTGGGGAACCAAAATAAGAAAACAAAATGTTAAGATTTTTAAACCACTTCTTTGGCCCACACAATCGCTATTTTTTTGCCAAAATCTGGTGATTGTTGGCCCAAAATTCGCTGTTTTTTCTTGTCAAAATTTTGTTGTGATTTTTTTGGCCCCCAAAATCGCTTATTTTAAAAAAAATAAAAAAAATCTGTAATTTTTCTTGGGGGGGGGGGGGCTGCAACTGGGTGGTAAAGAACAAAATTGAGGAGGAGGGAAAGCCCCTCACCCTGGAGCTGCTACTGTTCGTTCTGATTCATTTCCAATGGTAAAGAAAAGGAAGAACACTTAAAATAAATGTGGCGTCATTTTGGAACAAACAGTCCCTTATTCAAGAATGTAATGCTTTTATAATCAATGATAATTCAATTTTTTTTATATTAAATCTTTGTACATTTACTCACATAACTTGAATGTCAAGAAATATTCAAGGACCAAAAATTGAAGTTTAGCCATAATATCTAAAAAACCAAAATTACTTCCTACTATCAAAATGCGGCCATTTTGAAATTTTTGGCGCCAAACTGGAACTGTTATTCACGAGTTATTGAAAATGTTTATTTTAAATGTTATCTCCATCACTATTTAAGTGAATAACACCTGAAAGACAAATCCTTATCAACTTTCATAAAACTTGGAATATTAGTCAAAAAGCTAAAATATTGAAAAAATGCGGCCATTTTTGAAAATCTGCTGCTACCCCCCTTCCACATCGAAAAAAATGTGCTAATCCTTTTTACACTTGCCCTAGGTCTACTCTACAACCTATGAACGTTTTTATAAGCTAGCAAAAAAAAGGCAACCTTCCAAATTTCGCTAGACTACTAGGTCACGGGGACTGAGAATACTTCTGGGTGGACACTCTCACAATGGACCAATAAAAATGAAGTGATGTGCAGTGTTTCAGATTCGTCCTGAACAGGGGACTAGGAACAATTGTTCGAGAAATTATCTCAAGTTGTAACCGATTAACCAATGTGAAACACAAGATATAGGCCTAGGCTATAAAATAGATACAGAGCATTAACTATAATTGGTCAAACTCTGTGGACTGAGTAATAAAAATAGTGATAAACACATATAACAAATTGAATTCTTGACACGTTTCTGTACCTACCCAATAGCGGGCTGCATTTCTGATCCGCACGCTGATAGTTTATAATAAAAATTCCTTTAAAAGGAAGGGCGAGTCAAGGGGAAATATCCAAGTAAAAGGTAAGGGGAAGGGTGTTTGACTTATTGACTTTTTTTGCACATACTTAGCCGAAGCATACTTGAACGTAATATTTAACACAGAGTGATAGGGGCTTCATCCCCCGCTTACATTTACGATTTTTGAAGGGAAAAATGTGACCACAATACTATAGAACATAATCACCTTCTACGGGAAACAATCAACGCTATTCTTACCCACCACAAGATTAACCACAGCAGACTCACCAGCAAACTGGAAGAAGCACTTCCAATATTTTTGTATGATGCCGACGGACGTAAGTATTTTACAGGATTCGGCTCACGTACACGTGATCAATAAATTTTGTTTAATATATAAAGCCTTCCCAAATGTAAATCTCCCACGTTCAGCAACATTGTCCCCCATGACTTCTTTTAATTTTCTTAATTTTACTTCTGTCCCCCAAGACTTAAATTTTTCAATGTTTTAAAAAAATGTTCCTCCACGCCATTGCACCACTTTCAATTCATATACAAACTTAGAACATTCGTTACTTCATTGACAGCTTCCTTTGTCATTCCACCTATTGAATCGTAAATATCACATTTTATAAGACGTGTGCAATTGCCACTATCTATACACTAAAAAAATTTAGATCAAAGGATCATACGCATCTAGGTAAGGTCACTTACAAAATCACGTTTTTAGCTCTCACAGCCAAATTGGGAATGACTATGTTGGCGAAACTTACGATGGAGTTTGGGATTAAAGGGCCGATCTTCAAGATGAAAACTTTATATCCTTTAAGTCGGGCCATCCCCCTTTTACATCTGTTATCAATGCACTCATAACGAATTAAAGACGATGTTAACCAGCAAGCCCTGTAAAAAATTTCAAAAAAATTTCTTTACCACAATCTATTTCATATTTTTCGGTCAATAATTTCCTGTTTTACATGTTAAGCCAATGGCGATTTAAATTGGGATTTTTTGGCCGCACTCCCCTGTTGCCGTGTTGGACGCCCTCTATATTCATGTTTTTATTTTAGTGTTACCCCCGTCGTGGTTTTTATTTTTCCACACGCTCACGACCGTATGCATTGTTGAAGTGGTGATCGCTTTGTATTTCTACGCTTTTGAACATTAATATCTTTTTTGTAAATGTACGTTCATTTTTTCGCTGGCGTTATCTTATTGAGTCCATATCCATATGACGTAAAATTGCACAACATTTCATAAACTATCAATGCAGTAATTTTAGAGGATATAAACAACCCGAATATTTTCTGCAACCTGCTATTTTTGAAAAGTAGGTCAAAACCCAAGCGAATAGATCGGGTAGCCCGCAGGCTACCCTCGCCCAAACAACGCATAATCCAACACCTCAAGGGTACAGGTAACACTGGAGAAAAACTAGAGCAAGGTCTGCCGTTTTAATGCCTTCTAAATAATCCCCATTATTCGTGGTCATGTGTCCAAATGGACCATTTCATATCACGTATTATGTTTCTACAATACAGTTGAAAACTGGGTCAGTTACAGTGTTTCAAGATTACCCAGACGGACTTTCTATTGGAGCGAATGTAAGCTTGATGGTAGAAACAATGGTTTTATTCGCAGGTTTCACTCTATGATTTTTGCTCTATTGCCATGTTGAAAGAAATAGAAATTTGCTCTTTTAGAGTACATGAAATGTACTACAAGAAGTTAACCATGTTCTCGTTCAGTTCAGTTCTCTGCTCAACGAAGAGATTTTATAACACAGTATATTTAAGGCAACGGCCTTAAATACAAAATTCAATACATTCTAATGACGAGGAGGCAATGTAGTTTGCCTTATTTTTGTACGCACATAATAAAATTGTGAGAGTTGAAAGCGATATTACGCGCTGATTTTTTGACCGAAACAGTGATTTTTAAGTAAGCTTACCACGTATTTGGCACACAATCGTTAATAGGACGATTTCTACACATTATAAGCCAGACAGTTGATACTAAAATGATAAATATCTTCTCTCTCTCTTCATCCACACTTTACAAACTCGTTCATTTGAGGTAATATTTAACCATCTACCACTTCACATTCAAGATTAAATTCCCAATCTTGCTTTGGTGAGGAGGAATTCTATGTGATGACTTTTCCAAACATGTAAGAAGCTCGACAAGACAACAAATCCTCTTTAATTTGACTAGAAAAATTTAATGAAGTAAGGTTTAATTGCGTTATGCCAATTTTGGAAATTGACATCGTTGACTCTCATTTAAAAACGTCAACAAAACAATGACGTGCCCAACACCTTGGCCACCCATACTTCACAATATCCATAACGAAAAAGAAATTATGATCCGCAAAGCCCAACATTCCTTGGCCTCTTTCAGCATTTCTAAATTGAAATCATAGCATTGATACAAATGTCCTATTTCTATCAAGGGAGATAGAAAATATAGAACCAGTATTTAACTAACAGATAATAAGATATTTGCCAATAGGATAACTCCGAGTTCCCCGCATATAGCAGGGTGTGGAGCTAGCTGATTATGATTTGAAATACCGAGAACATAACGACAAAATTTCCCTATGGATTTCTTTCAATTATTGGGGATTCGGAGTTCCCCAGATTCACTACCAAATAACAGAATAGGTTTTATTTTGGTGTCAAATGATTGAAAAAAGCACATAACAGGGATGAAGACTATAATTTCTTAAAATTCTTTGAGACCAAAAAAATGCTTTGTTAGTGAGAGGCTGCTATTATCCTTGCCCTGAGCCAATTGCCACTACAAGTAAACATATTACCAAGGTATTTAAACGTGTTTACCACTTACAAGTTGAACCTTATCATAGAACCATTTTTCTATACGCTTTAATGACCACCCCGTTTAAACACCATGATGTGGTTTTTCTATGTTTACTGAAAGACCCCAGGGCCCACAGTATCTGACAAATATTATCGAGTTGTTTTTTGTAAACCGAACAAAAACAGTATCACTTATTAAAAACTAGATCATCCGCAAAAAGGAGATGACTTGTTACATGATTAATTTGGACTTTTTGGATATCAGCAGCCATTCAATCTTGTGACCCAGATAGTTATGAACAAATGAATAAAAGGTGACAATAATGAACCCTGCTGAAATCCAGACCTACACGAGAAAACATTGTATGCCTATAGGTGTTTTACACGAGCATGTTTAATTGCATATAAATGGAACTCAAAACATCTAGCACATTGCCAACAATTCCCCCTCTATATAGATAACTTACGCCTATACCATCTCACAAGCAGAACTGCAGAAGCCGTCGACACAAACGGGATCCTTAAACACAAACACAACTGCCAGATAAAACAAATACACCCGCAAGAATAGTTAGTATGCCTATAAATAGTTCCATTTTTGAACTGTAGAAGAACATTACATTTTTGTAGGAAAACGCCAATGAACGTTTCCTCATGTCAGGGAAGTTCTGTTTCCTTCCTCCCCGCGCGGTCACGCGGGATTTTCCATACCGGGAAAGGCTCGGAAAATTTGAGGCCCTTGTCCGTTGTGGAACTATTCGCACACCTACCAAAGTAAAAAAATCAGTATTTTGCGGCTAAGAAAGTTCTTATGCTACTAAATTTGTGATAGTCATGATAATAATAGCTATAATTTTCCTGATATTTACAATGATTTCATGAAAACCGCGGAAAAAAAGATTTAATGAATTAGCTGAAATTGGCTTCCATTCTGGGTTTGTTTCTATTTCCGCTTGTTTTTATTTCTCATGTAAAAATTGTAAGTTTAAGTGGCGGAGTTAAGTCCCATTTTTCTGTGAATTTCACTTTAAAATCGTTTTGTTTTATTGAAAACAACTCATATTAAAAACATTAGAAGAGAGCAACTTGGTATTTCATAGAACTAAACACCGCTGAACGTGCCGTGTCCATGTGGTTTCATCTCAGCCAGGACGCAGCGTAGGCTACCCTCCAGTTGTGTCCTCCAAGATGTCGCTGCTCGGCCATCCGTATATAAGTGGTGGGGTCTTACCAGTGGTGTTAAAGCTCATGACGTATAGTATTGCATACCTCTAGACAGGCAATCATGAGTTTACCAGATCAAACGCTTACAAAATATCAACAAACCCAACGTAGAATTCGCCTCTCTTACGCGTAAGGTATTTATTGATAATTGGTGTCGAGAATAAAAACATTATCGAAAAAATTTTTTAGTTCGAAAACCTTTTCGGAAGCCAGCTTGTTCTTGGTGAAAATATTTTCAGCATCTGCCCAACCTTTTATCTATCTAACACAAACCTTCGAAAATATTTTGCTTATTATCGGTAGCAGGGAAATACCACGATACTTCGACGGGTTATTTATATCCCTTTTTGAAATGGGCACAATCAACGTGAAAGCCCACGAGGAAGAAAAGAACGAATAAGAATCGTATTGAACCTTTTTTCCAACCAAAATTTCAGTCAAATGGTTTGAGGGCTAATTCGACAATTCCGGGCTGGGACACCATCTATCCCAGCTGCTTTACCAGTCTTAAGGACATCAATACCATTTTTTATCTCCTAGGTTGTAATTGGGATCTAGAAAATCTTTCCAGTGTGGATCTCTTTCTTGATCCATGGGTGGAACGTGCCCAGTTTTCATTATAACATAGGGAAAGATTTTCAAAGTAATGATACCAGTCAACTAATTTATCTCTCCCTTGAAACTGTGAGAACTCCCTTTAAGTGCTAGACCAGAATCCCTTACTGTCACGATTTTGTAAACAGTCCATAATTTCGTTTTGTTGCGATTTCTATTTGCATTGTTTTTAATTAAACTGTTTACATTTATTATATGTTCGCTTAACATTCTTGTACTCGTAAGAGCATCAACTGAGCGGCTTAATCTAAGGATTATGATTTTGAAGTCAAAGCCTGATTGGACGGCTGTTTTGATTGACCATCATGAATCATTAGCATATCATTCGCAATACGAACAATATTTATGTGATTTGAAAAGGTACCTTTTCTGATTTTGGTGTATGGCACTATAGATTCCAGAATTTCATTTGATTCTGATAATACTTTACCTTCCTATGTAAAGAATACGGGATTTTATTGCATAATTTCAAATACCACTGTGTTGTAATTTCTGAGGTCTAGTCCTTCAAGAAGCGCTTTTGAAAATATTGAGGCCCTAAGCTGAGACAAGACCAAGGGCCTCTATGATATGGACGAGAACGCTTCTTGAAGGACTAGGGAGGTCGAACTTGTAGGTAATGATAGACACACATACAATACTCTGGCCAAATGGAGTCGAAAGATGAGGGTGTGGAGGAATACGACTGATGCCCCTTTAATTTTGTGGTGAAAAGTGTAGAATTTTTAGTATTGTCAAGATAAGTAAATTAAAGGGAATAGGAAAACCGTGCCATACTCTGATGATGCTCTGAAGTTAAGCCTATAATAGCATAAAACGTGATATGCCATGACGTCAGTCCTAACTCAAAATCAGACGGAGTGTGGCAACAGAATGGACACGGCGACACTGTTGTTCTAGTTCAAGTCAACAATAGAGCAAAACTAACTGAAAAGGAGAATTGTAATTTCTAATGACACCAACTTTCATATAAAAGACGATTGCTGATTAGCTAATGGATTTTACTTAAAGAATGTCAAAGGATGCAGTTGTCATTTTCTAAACGAATGAAGAAGACTTACATGGATGCATGGATGAATAAAGAGATGCAGAGATGGATGGATACGGGGTGGTAGAATGAAAAAATGGTGGATAAACATACTGGATGGATGGAGATGAATATGAACCAGATGAAAAAGAGGGAGGGATGGCTGGAGAGTTTGGAGGTGAGTGAGTGAAGGGAGTGAGTGAGTGTTTGTAAGTGAGTGAGTGAGTGAGTGGAGTGAGTGAGTGAGTGAAAGGAAGGGAGGGACGGAGGAAAGAAGGAAGGAAGGAAGGATTACCAGGGAGTACTTACATTTCCATGACCATCGCCATCTTGGAGCCAACTTCAAAGGCATCGACACATCTAAGGAGGTTTGCGTGATTCATTTGATTCATTATGGCTATCTCTGCGTGTACTGCTTGCTTGTCCTTCTGTGTGATTGCCTTTATGAATTTGGCAGCCCATGGTTCGCCTGTTGACTTCTGGATGCAGCGATAAACCTTACCAAAACGCCCTCTGCAGATAAAGCCAGAAAAAAAAATGACGGATAGTTTGGTAGAAATCAATAATTTGGGGCTAAAATTTGTTAACAGTCTGCACATTTAAAAAAAAAAAAAAAAAAAAAAGTCTGGCACCGCCATTGAACAGGGCAAAATCAAGAAACCATGCAGTTTGCTGTTTCAGAGGCATGATGATCGACATGATGCTTAAAGGTCCCAGGAAATGAGAAGATAAACCTAATCCAAATCTTTACGGGGCATTCCATTCCAATAAACAGGGCCACAAAAAGAATACACTGCCAGTGACATCATTAGTGAAAGTATTGATTTTCAGCCAGTGCCATGAATAGATTCACACCAGTCGCCTGGAATTTTCTATTACTCTCTGAAAAATCAATAGTTTCACTAATGATGTTATCACCAACCCAAATATTGAATGCTTTCTTGTCCCTCCTTGTAGACTTGACACAAACCACATCAATTCTATTTGCATTTCCTGGGACCTTTAATGGAAAGTTTTTACACCCTAAAAATACCAGGGTCATTTTCGTGGTCATTTATTGGGGTAGTAGTCAACTATGCCACACTATACCACCATAGATGATTGCACATGGTGTGAACACGTTTTTCTATGGAGCGTGCATACGCAGAACAGCGACCACTAAGATGACAGCGATTATTCCGTATCAAATACGTGTTTCACAATTTGGCACTCCACGACCCTCCTACTTGGAAAAGCACTTGGTCAAATTTTTTACCCGAAAAAGTTCAACTTTGATGGCGTTGATTCTCAGCTCTACGGTTTGTGAATAAGAACAGCTTGATACGTAGTAAAAAATCCGGCTTTTTCGTTAGATTCGGTTTATGTGTTACAACCAATGGCGGACGTCTAAACTTGGGATTTTTAGCCGCTACCGCCTGGCATGCTAGATATGACAAAAGTGTGAAACGCCTCTCTCATTCTCTAATTTTTACTGGGCTTGGTCGGCATTGGTGTTTTAACCATTTCTTCCACCAAAAACAATGTGAACCTGCGTGGATGCACTTTTAATACTAAGCCCTGAATTATGATATTAGACAATAAAGTTTATGTAAGTTGAAAGAATGGCATTAGTTCTTTACTCTTACAAAAGAATGAGAAAACAAACTCGTGGAAATTATTAAAAAATCATTTCGGTTGCGAGTTGTCCTCGTAATATTTCGATATGCCGAGCACCGCCGCCTGATCAGTATTTAAAAAACAACACCACACACTATCACACACATAATATTTCCATGGCATGCAAAACATTTATAGTTAAATTTAAATTCATCGTTAAAGAATGCTTGAAATTATATACAGTGTTCGGAGTTATAGAGTTAGTTAGGTAAAGGTAAGTCATACTACACTCACGCACTCAACACTTTTCACTCACTCACGCACTCAATAACTCGGCTATAAAGCAACTTGTTATTTCAACAAGGTAAGAACAGTGGTGTTCTAATGACTGTAAGGAATGCTGCTACCTTCTCGATGTGATGAACAAATTGCATTGTCTGTAGGCAGATGCAAAACCTCCCATAAATATATATTCCCCAATAATATTTTCATTTCGATCACACTGTATGACGACACCCCCCCAAGTGAGGTCATACCCACAATCCTCTTCCTCTTTTCGTCTTACCCTCGACAAGATAAATCTGCCGGGGGCGGGACTGGGCGGGAATCAACTCGGAGCTGGCGTAAGCAAGCTCCTTACAGTCATTAGAACACCACTGTCCTTACATGACTCATACAGGAATCTGCTACCTTCAATCCGAGGTTGATTGTAACAAATTGCATTAACATCGCCAGATTAGACAGGTACTAGGAGGCGTGCAGGATGCAAAACGTCACACCTGGATTGCGTGAATCGAAACGAGTATGAATATGAATTGCCAAGCAATTCAGACGAAGTAGTAAGAGCAGCGCAAGATCACATGCCAATACAAATCGCATGAAACATAAGCACACCACTTACTAAGAGTAACTTAATTTGCTGAGCCCCTGAACGAGTGGCTCCTGCAAAAACAACGGGCCAGATAAGCGACGTACATAGAGGAGAAGTCACACGAAAACAGCACCCACTCTGCACAACAACACGGCGCATTACTGAGAGGTTTACTCCCAAGTATGACGGTCTACAAGGCTTAAGAGCAGCGCGGCCATTAGACCCAATCGCGACCCTCTGGCCCATGACCCCCCCAGGCCGAGAGGAAGGGGCATCCCCGGTGAGCGGAGAAATGAGGAGGGCTGAAAGAGCCCAAACCCTCAGACCCACGACGGCCACAGTACTCTGAGAGAAAACCCGCACAGCGTAAGGACAGGAAGACTTGTGTCATCAACTGAACCTAATGCAGCCAGCCCACCTTATCCCACTCACTTGAGCACCAAGGGCAAGCGAGTGCGATGAGCTGCGAAACAGAGGAGAATCTTGCGAGGCCGACAAAAGCCCACTCTGATTCAACATCTCTAGACCGAAAGCCTTATCAGAACGGTTTCGAGAGCTATAGTCATACTTCCTAGTATAGCACAGCAACTCCAAGTGTATCAAGTATCTACACCAGAATGGAAAAAGGACAATCCAGAAAGATTGACCCCATTCCGGTTTGGTTGTGGGAATATCTGAAATAATTAGGGGACATTACTAGGCTATGTCATTCGTGAAATGAAAAATAAAGCATCAGATAAGGACTTATCTGATGTCGCCCTGAGAAAGTGACACCTCAACGATCTTTTTTTCTTTTTCTATGACTGTGTAAACGTTTTGAAAGGGGGCTGACAAAGAATCTCAAGCAGAAAAAATGTTGTTTTTTTGAGAGAGTACCAGATCTTAACAGAACCCAGCTCCAACATTACTCCACTGGCTACCTAAACCAACTGGCATTGAGGATGGTGACAGCGAAGCAGGGGCCGGCCGACTAGAGGCGCCAGCCCCGCCTCGCTGGAAATGCCAAACACTCTGCCGCCAGAATCCCCGTGGGAGCGACGTCGTAATGAGTGGAGGCCAACGTAATTGAGCCAGGATAATCGCCAGTTACTAAACAGCCGAAGCGTGGCCCAATAGCGCTGAAAGAAAAAAACCCGCCAGCGACATTGATTCCAATGAATGGGGATTCAAAGTCGATGAATGGGTATTGTCTCGAAAATCGGACCGGCAAATCCATCAGTGAATGGTCCTTTGATTGGTCTAATCCGGGATTCCAGACCATGGACCAGCACCGCGGAGATTCGCCCGGGTCAAAGTGCCTGTAGCCGACATCACGCCTGTGAGGATGAAGGCGAATGGCATCGAGACCGCGCAGTAAAAGCCCCGTAAATCGCCTTCTTCCAATTCTTCCTTTCATTTCCGTCTCCTTCCTCCGACTCTTTATTTACTTGTCACCCCTTCCCTTCAGTTTGTACCTATAGATATGAGGAAAGAAGGGCCCGACGTCGCCGGGCGGGGTTTCGCTGTGAAGCACGGGCGTGCTCGCAGCGGGAACCGCCACGGGTAGACGCTGCCCCGGGCGCAGAGTTCGACGTTAGCGGACCATAGAGGGCTCGCTCATTACCGGTCAAAATCCCTACCGTCCAAGTTATAACGAAGGGACGAAAACCCAGGATATACCCCGGCGGGTCAAAAATCCAGAGCGAACCAGGTGCAATACCGAGACCGATACGCACGGCCCACCTATTCGCCACGGAGTGGGACCAGCGGGCATCAGCATGGTTGTGGGGTCCCGTCGTGACGGCGACGCGGTCGAACAAGTCACGTACAGCCGCGTCCTATAAGGGAAACAAACGGGCCTGAGCACGCACCAAGGCGAGGGCTACCCGAATGCAAATTTACTAAGTTTAGATTAGAAAATTTTATAAAGCAATTTCCAAAACAATCCTACAACTCCTTTAACCAAAGGCCCTACCTCGTTGACATAAGGGCTGCAAGAAAGAAGTAAGTAAAACTAGGTAGTAAACCCACAAGGGTACGCTCATGTGTGAAGTAATGGTCGTGCAATAAAATTATAAAAGGTAAACAAACCGGACGCATCTTGAATCGAAACCAAAGCGCGTGTCGGTCCATTTCCAAATTACAATTCTCACAACATTGTAATCACATATCTACACGTTAAAAATATATATAAATATACCTAACACATATAGGATAGTAGATGGGAAAATAAGATATCGATCTGAACGTGGCGGCAGTAGCCCACGACCTACGCTAGTTCAGGTCGATGGGTGTGAAATATGCGGGTTTAGATGTTGACAAACCCGACGCAAGTCAAGTATAAAGTCCTTAAATACCGACTTCGCAACGAAAAAATGACAAAACTACAGCCCAGGGACGTAATAAATGACAATTAACAGATTTACACAAGGTTCAGGACTAAACTAGTAGCTAAATCTGACCAAAAAATTCGACAAATTCGGGAGCTAAATACTTAACGTTACCGCACTTGTCGACCAAGACGAAGAGGGTGAAGAGGATGTGGGTATGACGGCCCTTGGGGGGTGTCGTCTACAGGGTGATCGAAATTAATATATATTATGTGGGGAATATATATTTATGGGAGGTTCTGAATCTGCTAAAACAATGCAATTTGTTCCATCAACATCGGAGTGAAGGTAGCAGAGTCCTGGATGAGTTCACTGAATTTTATGGGAGATGAGGACCATACCTCTTGAACAAAAATGAAAAAAGTCATGATGAAAAGGCTAACTTTTGACCTACAGATATCGAGATTTGCATGTTTTCAACCCCCCCCCCCCACCCCAAAACCCCGGACCCCCACACCTACTCTGAAATTTTACTAGAAGGTAGAATGCACAGTTTCCAAAATAAGCCGCAAAAATAAACAAACATGGCGCACACAAAACCTTTACCACTCAAATAATTTGCATGTCCAAACTTATGATAAATTCATTTAAAAGTTTTTAAAGACATAACTTCGTCATCATGTTATGACTCCACATTTGGGGAAAGGATCAACATCCCGGATCACATTTTGGGCGCAAGCACTCTGTTTTGTCCTGACGTTCGTTGCCTACAGCTATAGGTATAGCTTTGTATGCAGATAGATTACTAGCTGAAAACTTTCGCTTATAAGGATATGTTCATGGTGTTGTCGGTATTGAAAACCGTAATCAATCACACGTGACCGTAAAATATCCCGTAATCATACTTTTTTTATCATTAGATATCGCTATCCGGGCCTAAATTTAAGGGCTCAAGCCAATCTATTTCTCAGTGTGAATCGAGATATAATATTTTTGTTTGAACTTTTTTCTCGATATGTTTTTTTTATGGATTGCTATAGCTTATCTGCCGTCAGAATTAGGATCGTTCACTCTCAACTAGCCTGAGTAGGAGGGATAACTCGTTTTCTCTATTAACTTTCGAGTCTATAAAGTTGCATCCCTTTGAGAATAAGAGCGCTGTGCAATATATAGAGGCAGAGCAGAATATCATAGGGCCTATTTAGGAGTTCGTTACCTCCCACTACAGAAAAGGTTTAAACCTTTGGTAGTTAGGATGGACCCTCTACATCAATGACTATAGGTAGTACTCTCAAATTGTGGTATCATTTTTCAAATTTTTTCAATTTAAGTTTAAACAGCGGGTCAAATTTTTAAAATGCTCAAATTCATGTTGAAATGTAGTTATTGTCCGTCTAGTCAGAAGGATTCCAACAAATGTTTTAGTTTGTACCACTACGGGGGGGGGGGGGGACCCAATTTGGTTTGGAGTTTATAGGGTTAAAATGACCAAAAATGTTATAAAAGGTCAATCTCAATTGTACAGGGGTGTTTCGAAGCCGGACCTCGAAACAACAACTGCAGACCGCGAAACATCAGACCTGGAAGTCAATTCACTTCCGGGTCTGTGTCGAGGTCTGATGTTCAACACACGGGGGATATCTCGAAACATCAGACATCAAAACAACAGACTTCCAGACCCGTAAGCATGCGAAGTGGAAATACTTCGCGGTCTGATGTTTCGAGGTCTGAGGTCGGTTGTTTCGACGTCTGATGTTCGCGCGACACCCCGGGTGTTCGAAACACCAGACCTCGAAAAAAGCAGACCGGAAGTGAGAATTGACTGCGGTCTGGTGTTCGAGGGTCGAGGTCTGTTGTTCGATGGTCTGGTCTTCGGAAAACCCGGTTTTTTGTATAAGTTTGTTGTTACGGGAACCGCGACGGACCAGTTATAATGCAAGTGATCTTGGTTCATTGTTCTGAACGACTTTGAGAAGATTCAGCTGGCTAGGAGAAATAGCCCTGCGGCAATCCCGTCACATCTTCTGTTGACGATGGAGTAAAGGTTTTCAGAAAGAAAATTCAGTTAAGGACTGGGAGGGTCCTTTTTTCACCTTTTATCCCTTATTATCCGAGACAATGTTTGCTTTCATTAAAGGGGTGGTTCAGGCAAGATAAGACGTTTTAGCACCGAATACCATACCGTAGTACTTTCACTCTGTTTGTTATTGTATTTTGTTATTTCAGCAGGTATAGGTCTATCGAAGTGTGAAACTATAGTTCTGATCTCCTTAATGCGGTTCGCTGAGTAGGCCTAACTTCTAAATGCCTTTGTTTTTCAAAGGATAAATCAAATTCCTTAAATGAAGTCGTCTCTGAATGGTGCAAAACTGTATACGAATGGTGTTGCGCAAAATATCTGGTAAAGAATCAAACAAAACTCTTTTGATGTCAGTTTTACATGCAGCCTCCTGGCCCGGGGCCTCCTGGAACTTCAGAACCCGGACACTTTTTGGTGTTTCTTTACATCAAAGTTGCAGTGCAAGTTTAACACAACGTGTTTACTTCGGTTCTTTCATAAACATGGGATGCTTAAATTACACCAATGGTGCGCGCGATGTTGAACCAAATCATAAAAAAATCAAGTTGAACACACTTCATGTTAGGTTATACCAATGGCTTTTAGATTCAACACTTTTAATGTTATTTTAAACATCAAATGATACAGTTTTAGCTTTTGTTGGTTTCACTAACACCAGCTGCTTTTTAATTTCAACACCAATAGCTACCAATTATGGTTTTAGTATTTGGAATCAGCATGAAAAATGTCTTCAAATAAGTCCAAACAAGCTTAGACTTGGGCAATTGGTTTTTGGAATATCCTGCGGTTACATGTGAAGCCATCTCAAAAGCCATTGACATGTGTTATAACTGAACCAGGGTTAAAAGGATTAAAGATGGAAGCCATATCTCTAAAGCCACTAACCTATACAGAATCTATCGGGATTAAATGGTTAAGATGGAAGCCATCTCAAACTCCACCCATTATGTGTTATAACCTATACACCCGCCTAAACAGAATCTGCCCTGGTTGAAAGCTGTTGAAAGCCTTTCAAACTTAGCTGTTAATATGAGTATAACTTATAGTCAAATAATAAAAATTGGTTTAACATAACAATTATAACAAAAACAATCTGTGTTCCTAGAGTATTATACCCAAATATATCCACCAGTGTTAAATTATTGGTGTTATATTAACAAGCTTTAACACGCATTTGGTGTGATCTTGCCACGCACTTTGCGCCATTCTAACTCTTGCTTTTTACCATCCAAGTGTGAGCGATAACACCAAGTATTTTGAACTAACACCTAATTGGTGTGGTCCCCTGAGAATACCGAACGGTGTAACTTTTTAAACACCCTAGATTTTGCAATTTAAAATATCTCAGGAATCGTGTCTTTTTATACTTGCAACCCTGGAGGAATCCAACCTTTTGTCGGCGAAAAATTTCGCGTTTTCCGTTCACTTCCGTTTAATTATTTCGCCATTTCCACCCCCCACCGATTTTAGTTGAAATTTCTCCAGTTAAAAGTTCATGTCCCCCCCTTATTGAAGAAAAAGTTATGTTCCTTCATTTCGCGCATTACAAAATGTGTTCATATTCCCCTCAAATCCTCTTCCAGTACTAGAAATTCAGTAGAATTATCTTGGAAAAGCTTTAAAAAAATTGAGTTGACACATAGGCTTATATACTTCCCTGGGTACTTTTTAGGACACTGTAAAAACATGTTTAGAAAAGTGGTAAAAATTATGTATTGAACACGTTCATATCTCTAACACCGGTGGCATCAAATGTCTAAACATCTAATGTCAAATGCCTAAACATGTTAAGATTTTAAAAGTGTTTAGATATACTGTTTACATATTAAACATATATTTCAAAATGTTTAGAAACGCAAACGTGGTGCAAAATAGTGTTTAGAAAAGTGTTCAATTTCTAATCACTGTTTTTGCAGTGTAGCTCACTCCAACGGTATGATATAAAAATCTCATATCCTTTGAGTTAAGTGTTGGGACGAGGCTGTAAATGACGAAATGCATCAATGACAATGTTGATGTTCGTGGTACCGTATCACTGACCTCTACAGCACGCGGTAGTTTTTGACCACCACCCATGCTCCAGGAGCAGGTCTCCCTCACTAACCTCAAAGGGCAGCTATTATTTTTTCTTATCCTTTTCCCTCTATCCTGAAAAAATAATGAAAATTTCACATATTTTAAAAGAGACAGTAGCGAGATTCGAACTCGAGACCAATGTCCCATGAGTTCAGCTATCTAACCACAAGACCAGCGAGGATTGGTGTGCCTGATTGCAATTTTAATCCTTGATAACATTTACGGAATAAATCGCTACTGCTATTGTGGTCAGCACTCAATTTAAATGAATAGCTCCGCTCTGGAACGGTTGCCACAACCTATGCCCCAGGAGCATGAGTGGTGGTCAAAATCTCACCCTTAAATCTACACTTGCGAACTCTACACATGGATAGCGGGTCTGAGTCGCCGATTGAAACAACAGGAAGTTGTTTTTCGCCTTAGCAATATGGCGGGAAACAATGCATACACCTGCTGGTGCACATATTCCACACAGATGTTCTATTGTTATACAAAATTCCTTTAACTTGGACAATATGGTGAAGCCACATTGTGCAGGGCAAAATGCAACTTCCTGGTTTCTATTCAATGGTGCGTCAGCGTACCGTATTTTTCGTCTCACTCTCAAATAAAGTAACATCCAGGTTATTCACATCTGTGTCAAGCATGTTGGCAGTAAATTGGATAGTCGCGCGCACTTGTTTGTTGTTGAGTGATACCGTGCTCTAGTTCTTGTTTATTACGAGACGGAATTAGGCCATCCATCCAAGCCGCTATCTTCTTTTGGGAGGGGATTTTGAACGAATATTCAATCGATCACTCTTAAGAATAGAACTTTTTTTTGTACCTATATGGAACCCTAGAGAATGGAGCACTAAAAATGTTAAAATCTGAGAAACTTAAACAAGTTCCTAACATAACCATAAAAGGTGCTATAAAATATCAGTTTTAAAGTGGCTCTTTGGGTTCACTAAACGATCTTATATATAGCCTATAGGTTCCATATAGCGGACAAGTTTAGATACTGATTGGCTCATTGCAAGATGGTAACTGCTGAGCAGCCAATCAAAATAGATCTTTTGTGCACCAAAATGTTCTTACCATGCCTCTAATTGGCTAATTACATCATACCTATGGATAACATAGACCGCAAGTGTGAGATTTTGACCACCACTCATGCTCCTGGGGCATAGGTTGTGGCAACCGTTCCAGAGCGGAGCTATTCATTATATTGAGTGCTGACCACAATTGCAGTATCGATTTATTCCGTAAATGTTATCAAGGATTAGAATTGCAAATCTGGCACACCAGTCCTCGCTGGTCTTGTGGTTAGGTAGCTGACTTCATGATACAGTGGTCTTGGGTTCAAATTTCGCTACTGCCTCTTATAAAATTTTCGTTATTTTTCAGGTTAGAGGGAAAAATTCTAAGTCCAAAAAAATAAGAAAAAATAATAGCTGCACCCTTTGAGGTTAGTGAGGGAGACAGTGCTCCTGGAGCATGGGTGGTGGTCAAAAACTATACCGCGTGCAACATATTCTAACCCCTATACACACGGGGTTAAGCTTTATCCTAACCCGTTTTAGAATCAACATTAATTTTTGTTGGTGTTTTTTAATCAACTGCAACTGTAAAAAATACAGCAAGTAAACTTGCGTCATCCCCTGGCAATATGGCAGTCTGGAACATGACCTCAGATAACCTTTTACCTTGGTCCATGACCTTGACATCATCCACACATGAAGGAACCCCTATTGCACCTTAACCCCAAGTCTGGTTTAAATCGGACTTAAACTTTTCGAAGGAGACGCGAAAAACGAAAACCTAACCAAAACCTAACCAAACTGGAACACACACATATGCCTACATACACATACACATACATACACATACGGACATTCGCACCCTCGCAATATCCCCCTCTGCTTTTCAAGCCATGGATAAAAATACAGTGCAATTTACAATAAAATACTAGTCCGAACTTCGAATAGCATTATAGGAACCAGTCAATGAAATGGCGTGATTAGTTTCATGAATATTCAGCAGGTGTAATAATATCTGTAAACTTATCAGTGTTTTGAAATTAATAGACACTTGTCCAAAAAGTTATATGTGAAAAATACCATAGACACTATATAGACGTGAAATTGTTTCAAGAAGCCGAAAATTGATATACCATACAAAATCAGGTCGGCGATCTACGGATATTAGTGATGCACATCGACAAATTTATATCAGAATTTCTGTTCCAAGACAAGCATGTTGACGATATTGGTTCTGTTGATAAAATTGTAAATAACGAGTGCACTGTGACATTTTCTGTAAAGGTTCTCCGAATAATTAGACATTTGTCAAAGCTATCAGCTATGTTTTAACAATCATCGCATGAGCTATATGTGTTTTATCACAAGTACACCGATTGTGATTAATGGTCTGTATAAGACTTGTAATAAAAGGACCTGATCGGGGGGCACTCACATTTTGGAGGTGACGCGTTTGTAAGGCTGTTAAGATTCCCCATTTTCAGCATCACCGTCACCCAAAGACCCCATATCTTTAGGCTATTTCTGAAAATATTACCCAAAGACCCCATATTTTTTTACCACTGTCACCCAAAAAAATGCAAAAAAATACCTAGAATTTGGCGGTTCTCGGCTTTCGCGCTCACTATATTCAAAGAGTATAAGCTGTGGGCCGCTCCATAAAAAAACTTAACATTTAAGTGACACATACACACACACACATACACACATACACACACAAACACACATACACATACATACACACGCACAACGGATTGCAAAG
>JAMKCH010065058.1:0-11448 GCA_023653785.1 Ophioderma brevispina | reverse complement strand
AGTCAAACTTCACCTACACAAGCAATTTTTACTTGGAAAATGTTATCTATCTCTCAATTCTTGGCTATTTTTGGATGTTTTTAATAATTCTGCCATTGCGCGGGGCATACATTGGTGCCCAGCACCAAAATGTTTCTTGTTTGTAAATTGTATTGGAAGAAGTGTGTACGTGCTTGGCAACATGTAACAGGGATTTGGCCGCGACTATATAGTGCAAGAAAAGATTTTAAAATGATTATAAATATACGGTCTTCAAAATTGGATTTTACATGTGTAGTATAAAACTGCGGTCGTCACCGCTCGTGCACCGCAACACACCGCGGAACCTTCTGCGGTGCGTTGCGGTGCCGCACCTCACTGCAATTCACCGCAGTATCGACATCAGATGCCGTCAATGCCAGTATGAACGGACCTAATTAAGTCACCCTCAAACTCGACACCGAACAAAGTATACAGCCTACAAAGTCTAACTGTGCCAACGTCCATCCATTATTGCTTCAAATTAAAGAGGTTTTAAAAATCTAAAACGTTTGCTTAAAATATCGGATGAGGTATTTTCTATTCCCTATTTTTTTATTTTATTTTTTGCTTCTCTCTCTATAGTATCTAAATATCTAGCTGTATTTATTATTATTATTATCTCAATATAGCACTATAGGGAATTCCATTTTCTCTTCCATAATAAAAAAAAAAAGTACTTTTCCCGTAAGAATTTTTTTCTCAAGTAAAATTGAGAAATAAAATAAGATTTTAATTACAAAATGAGGATACTATAATAAATATGGAAAGATTGCCCTAGGTATCACTGATCAAATTTAGCAGCTGTCTCCTAATTTACTGAGTTGAGGCCAGGCTGTACTCAATCTGGAGGACTGGAGAGTAATTGACATGATATGATATAATTGGTGTCCAACGTGATCTCAAAAGCATGTAAGCATATCTAATTCCGTGAAGTGTGTTGACTTAACTGAAATCAACCCAGCTTTCTGTGAAAGGAATTATCAAAAGTTAAAACGAGTTGACAGATGAAAATAACGTAATAAGGTCAAAAGTACCTTCGAGGTAATGACACATACCGCGATCTTTGTGTTAGATGAGATTATAATTATCACATAGATAATGGCCGTCGTCAAGCTTTATTTAACCCCGCAATTAATATCAAACTGGAGTGGTGCCGGGTAAACATTTCTCTATCGCCAAACTGATGTCAAATTATTGCTCTGGTCATAAGCCTACTAAAACAGAAAATATATTCGAGATTTGGTGAACTCCAGAGACCATGTAGACCCTTGTTACATTTTGCTCACTGATTACGCAACCAAATACCAAACATTATAAAACGAGGCAAAAGGAACAGTTTGACACCAGTTTCAACAAAATCGGAGCATTTAGGCCATGGAATCAAAAGAAAAATATTGTTAATTTGACTATATACTTCGCCGAAGTAAACAATTTTCCACTATAAATACTAATAAATATTGTAATATTATAATTTACGATTGACATTTATGTGAATCATAAACGTTGCCACATTTTCGAAAATGAATTTAAAAGCCATCTCGATTATTTTCTGATATCAGTGACCAGAGACATACACTATGGGTACATTGATTGATCCAATCCCAGGGAATCGAGGAAAGAGAGAGTGCTTACAAATTGAGTCATTCTGGCGTATTTCGAATTCATTTTTTCAACATTGGAAGTATATTAGATGGCTTATTAGAACACAACAAAGTATGAATCGGTGATTTTATTAAGGTAAAGGTCATCTGCAATCTTGCCACGATTTTTTATTCACGAGTATAACCAACATTTTTCCAAATCCTAAGGGATAAAAGGTTATAGTTTGCCCTCTCTGGGGGTTATAGTTTAGGTGCAATAAGGTTCAAGGTCATCCTGTTGGTAAACATGATATCTAGGTTCAGTAATAATGCCCCAGTCTACTTTGCCATACTAAATGTCAAATGCAGAGCAAAATAAATATGCATTTCTGTTACAGGATATGACCAGACAATTTGCAACTAATTGTCACCTTCGGAGAAGGTCCTGAATCGTATGAGCTTATATTCCTGAAACTAATAACCGCAGATATGGCAAAAACTATACCCTTTTAAATAGGTTGGTGTAGGGTTCAAAAACATTTAGACCTATTTTACTTTTGACCACTGTACAAAACTTTCCCCAATTTTTACAGTGTTACCATTGTTGATTTTCTACACTTCTGGGTGGGGGGGGGGGACATTATTCTGTGACTATTTTGGAAGTATGATAAACAAAAATTGTTTCTGTTGCATTCTTTAGGTCAAAAAACCAAATTTTTGGCACTAATACTCATTTCAAACGCATTTATTTCCAGTATAAAAAAAACACATAGATTTATGCAGTTACAAGAAGAGGGAGGAGTGACTGAAGCAAAAGCCTGAAAAACGCAAATAACATCTAAAATCATAACATAACATACAAAATACTACAAAACAAGCAAGCAAAAACTCAAATAGATACAGGTACAATTTTGAAAATGTCTATGTGACATCATTACGTAGTGGTTTCAATAAATGGCCTAAAGTAGGTAAAATTGGAATACATATTTGAATATGAAGTATACCCGCTATATAATGGTGATGCCACTATTTCAACTTTTTTTTTACAGACATTGGCACATACCTTGGTTATTATTTTTAGATCAGTAATTAGAATTTTACACAATACATAATGTATATAGTTATCGATTATGAAGTCACGTGCTGTAGAGTTATGTTTCTTTTGAATTGACCGAAGTTTTGAACATTCAAATACTTTGCAATTCATCCAGATTTAGACCAGATTTAAAATATTTTGTACTCGATACATATCAGCTGTTAATCGTCTTTATTTCTAGTTATTATATTATGGTTGATTGAGGGATTTGTAAAAAAATCCGTTGAATGATTGTGGAAGCATGTGATTTTGTACTATACATAAAATATTCCAATTTCTTTCTTATACAACGAAAGATATTCAACATATTAAATTTTTTGAACAGAGGTTTTGACGGTGATAAGTATGAGCTTTTGGAATAATCCTCACAAGCGCGTTTTTGTATCTTAAAACTTTATTTAAGCACGTTTGGTTGTAGTACCCAGAGAAGCAAACCGTAGTTAAATATGGTTAATATCAAGGGCAATATAATTATACAGTACTTGCTCTGGGAGGAAACGTTGTACTTATTTAAAACACAATATTTTGGCACTGTTGTACATACATTATTTATTTGTTTTTTCCAAGTAAGTTTTAATCTAGTGTGATGCCTAAGAATTTGAGGCTCCCATCTACACGAGTAAGTTTGCAACCATCAAGATAAACACATCATATCTTATATATTTTCTTAGTTGAAACGTGTTCACAAAAAACATTGTATAGATCTTGTGGCTTTGTTTTGCATTTAAAGATAATTTGTTGGCCTGAACCCATTGCAAACTTCTTGTGATCTTGTTAACTGTAGTACATAATATTTCAAATCTTTATGCGAATGAAAAATGTTGTATCCATGCAAATAATGCATTGTCGTAATTAGCGGTATGACCAAATATCATTCATATACAAGATAAAAAGAAGTGGACCAAGTATAGATCCTTGGGGGCACACCACATTGATATTTTCATATTCTGATTTCCTGCATATATGAAAAAAAAATTGCTTTCGATTTGTAGAGATGTTGAAACCAGTTCTGGGAAACACCTATAAATCCGTAGTGATATAGTTTGGCTAACAATATGTCGGATCTTATGGTATCAAAGGTTTGATAGGTCCATGAAGATCCAAACAGTGTTTTACGCCTTCATCAATGGCCTTACTTAGTCATGACAAAATCAATAAAACTGCCATATAGGTAGAGTGATTAGTGCGAGTAATCATACTCTTTCTGTACAAGTGTTATTTCTTAGATAAAAAATCATAAGTACGATTGTACCACACTATGCGTTCAAGGATTTTTGAAATACACGGAAGAACAAGAAAACATTGTTTTTTTTAAAACTTTGGATTTCTTTACTTATTTTTATATATAGGGACAAATTGCAACCTTAAGTCATCAAGAACAATTCCGTGAGATTAAGATATATTGAATATGATAGACAAAGGATAAACAATTTCATTTGCAAAACTTTAATTAAATCTGCTCTAATATATAATGGCCAGCACTTTCCAGATTTTTAATTAATCGTTTAGTATTTCATCTTCGCTCGTTGATGAAAAAACAAGTGTGTTACTACTGTTCTGAAGATACGATGAGAATTTTTTACCCGTATGTTGTAGGGTAGCGGCTAATGGTGGACCTATATTGGAAAAGATGATTAAATTGGAAGCAATTTATTTGGACATGTGTATTTTCCACTTCCGGAAACCAAATTTTCTGAACTTTTTAGATGTTATGTGTCTAATAATAGAAGGATATCGCCGGATTAGAAATGAAGGAGGCCCTTTATAATCATTATAGTTATAGTTCATCATTAATTTTGACTTGTGGTTTTAAAACTACTTATCCAATGTATGTAAGGTGTTTTATATCATCAAACATTACACTTGTATCTAAGAAAAAATGAGAAAAGTCGGAGAAATGTCAGGGGGTATGCTCTCTGGAAAAAAGCAAAAGCTCCAGAGCATGCCTCCGTTACAATGACCAGTTATTTAAAATTAAAGAAGAAAGGAAGATGTTGCATGCTGCTGTTGTAATGGAGGCTTGTGAATGATGTCTAGATAGACATTTTGTCTTTCATAAGACTACAAAAGAGGTCTACACGAGGCGCAAAACCAATACTAAATTACTATGTAAACCTATGCTGATTGTAGTGCAATGAGTGCCAAGATTGTGGATATATAATCTTTTCCATTTCTTCACACCAGCAAACTCTATTATGCAACACAATGACCCGCAATCTTTAAGGCCCATGACACGCTTTTATATCAGGAGCAATTGTTAACTCACAATCACTATTAAACATCCCAATTACATGGCGCGTTAAAGCTTGCATTCAACAGTATATTGAGCAAGTACACCCCCTGCATTTTAGTATTATTTATGATACCCAGAACCTGCTGGTCAGCGGTTGTTAACGTGTGCACCATACAAGGCTAATGAACTCAGCCCTGGTAGATTGAATGCCTTACCTCGTAGTGTGGTATGGCACGTATTATATGTAATAGGGTGTGGTTGTTTTTTGGCAATTCCATTTAGTGTTCAGGCCCACCAAAAAACAAAAATGCAAAAAGGGGGTCTTTCCCACCAAAGAACCAGAATGCACTCACATATATGTTGGTAATTAATATAACACACATCTTACAAAGCGGCACATTTTGGTTTTGGGGGGGAAAAGGGTTCAAATTGGAAATTTCCATTAACCCAGAGCTGTATTTTATAAATTTAATTAAAAGACACTTTTGGAGAAGTTAGTAAAGTGGAATTTTTTGAAAACCACGAAAAAAGTATACTTAGAGCATTGCGCTTTATAGTGGGGAATGTTTCAAATTCATCCGTTCTCTTGAAGACTATAGAGGCGTCCTCAATTTCCTATCCGGCGATGTCCTTTAGAATCTTCCAAGTATTTCTTCTTTTCTCTTACGTTTCCTTTTTTTTTCTAATTATTCTAAAGTAGTTTTGCTTTGCAAGACGCAATGTGGATTAATTTGTTCCTATAGCTTTGTACGCCCTTATTTACTAATTAGGTCTTCGAATAAACTTTTTATACAATCTACTTTTCCTACGATGCTTTTCAGAAGACGTGAGAATAGCCAAGTGGATTTATCTTGTTGTTTGCGGTGATTTACCTTTTTTGTTGATTTTGGACAACATTATCATAAAGGTAATTTGGAAATGAAATTTCATATGCATCATTGACATCATCACCGGAGCATTCGATTTCCCAGTTCTTTACTTAGTTCAATTTTTAATTGTTGTATGTTACGATCTTTAAGTGCCGTACTCTTTTCGGTTTGTATATATCATTGTATTTCTATATATCTTTTGTTATAAATAAGGTAAATGAAATCCTTCCATCAGTTGATCTGCCCGAAGTTTGATGTAGTGTCGAATTTTGTAAAGATATTACAATTAAGGTTGCTGAATTGAGGTAAGTCTTGGTGGGCTTTGTTATGCTGGGATAAAGGAATGTGATGACAAGATAATAAAATCATTTGTTGGTGTATGAACATCTTCATTTAATAAATTGATGTTAAAATCCCCCATTAAGTATACAGGCTTCTCATTATGTGTGATTTTAGCGAGTAATACATCTGTAAATTCATTGAACTCTTTGACATCTTGATCTTAGTAGAGGCCATATGCGATTCAACCTTGAAAAAAATATAATAAAAGGACTTTTTGTATATTCTTGTAGGACTATATGTGAATTATTATGAAAAAATTTGTCCGGCCTTCGGGCAGCTGCGTTTGTCAGATATTCAAGGTCAAAGGTCAATGACCTTTATAAGGCATATCATGGATCATAACTCCTCAACCATTTGGTCTAAAAGCACAAATGAGGTGTCTATGCCAAGGTTTTTGGGGTCAACAGACACAATTAGCATATAGGAAAACCGATCAAATGCACCCTTCCTTGATTTTCAAAATAGTATGCACTATCTGCATGGAATTGTACTTTAAACTTCGTCCCCCTGAACCATTTTAAAGGTGTTGGTTAAGACCTTCTTGGATTTCTTAGTTACAAAGCCTCTGACCCTTTGGATTTTGGTACAGGTGGATTGGTATAAGTCTCCTCTTTTCATTGATATCAAAAACGTTCCAATAGTCATAGTAATGTTTTAATGAAGTAATAATCATGGGAAACTTGATTTCTCCGATTGTCGCTAAAAATAAAGCCAATTTCTATTTTGATTTAAAAATACAGGAATGTGTGATTTTGCTAGGTTTTTTGGATGATTATGAAAGGAAAATCAAATTTTGTAACATACACAGGAAGTATTAAGTGCATAAAGCATATTACATTTTTGATAGAAGTGAAAAAGGAAAATATTATAAGGTGGCAACCATCCCCTTCCTCCAAAACTGAACAAAATAAATTTGATTGATTTGAAAACTGAGTCTTGTCTTCCACTACCAAAGGTAAGGTGGCGTGACAGATTATTTTGCGCTAAAATGAAAGCAAATGTCACGAAGAGCAAGATCTGTTGAGTGTTTATTCCGGAAACTATAACTGATTGTCGTGAAGAACGTTGTTAAACGAAAAGAAATTGTCAAGCCTGTTATAGATGAGGCGCTCAAGAATTTTCGAGAAGCATGGAATGAGGGAGATAGGACGGTAGTTTGAAAATGAGTGGGGGTCATCCTTTTTGAAAATAGGAATGACTTTTGCAATCTTGAGATCCGAAGGAAAGACACCTGTGGAAAGTGAAAGGTTGAAAATATGAGCAAGAGGCTTAGCAATAAAGGGAGCAATTTCCTTGAATTCGCTGGGATTTATATCATCGAAACCAGGGGTCTGTTCCCGAAACTATTAACGTAAAGTTCATCTTACGCATGGCTTAAGATTTTGGTTACGACCATGGTAGTAGCGTTCCTGACTAATACAGTTGTGTGTCAATATATTCATGCACAAGAACAATTTATTATTCTTGTAGACGGCAATTTAATCATTTGAACCTTTTTTAGCAAACAACACAATAATATGTTTACTTTTTTTACAATGTCAATGCAGGTTGGTAAGCATAATTATACACGAGAACTTTTCTCAATACCCTTAAACCTGGCTAGAACCTTTAGGCTTACATAATAACGATGTCGTGGGACTTGTTCAGTCTAGGCCTACAGTACAGAAACAACACGTATATTCCTCACTTAAATGGAAAATAACCCTACATTTTTATATAAGTGTTCACAATTTAGACATGCTGTACTCATTAATCACTTTCTAATCAACTTGGGGGAAGGGGATCACTCAACTTTGGAAGTAACGGTGATGTGCTGAAAACTCGGAGGTCTTTTGGAGACATGCCCCTAAAAATGTGAGGTTGAAATACACAAAAGAGGCATATTTTTATTTTAAAAAATCTGTTTTGAAATTGTGAGAAAATTCGACAAGAGATTACAGGCCTACATAATTATTTAAAATTAGTTTTGAAAATCGGTTATTGGGCGACACTGAGCGAAAAAAAACCCCACAAAAACACATACATATACACACAAATACACCCAACCACATACACCCCCCCCCACACACACACACACACACACCAAAACCAAACACAAGAGTGACCCCGGGTCTCGAACATGTTCAAGATGGTTGGAATAATCTCCTACAATCATCTCCCAGCCTCACATCCCCTTTTCCAAATAAAATCACGAAGACTAGCTCGTCCATAATGTCCATGATATCAACTTGTATCGTTATATGGCAAGTCTACGTCAACTATGAGTAGACGTAGAAATTCGCGTAACTTTACAGGAACAGTAAGTTTCAGGAACGCATGGACAGTCGTGGAAAAAGCGTACGTGCTAGTTACGACAGACGCAGATTTTTCGTAAGTTTTGAAGAAAAGCTTAGGTGCATACTAAGTTTCGGGAACGCAGTAAATTCGTAAGTGTGAACTTTACGCAAAAGTTGCGATAGAAAGGGGCTACGACTGTCGTACGACCACTTTCGGGAACGGACCCCAGGCATCATTGACATCATCACCGGAGCATTCGATTTCCCAGTTAACTTTACTTAATTCAAATTTTAATTGTTGTATGTTACGATCTTTAAGTTGCCGTACTTCGGTTTGTAGTATATCAGTTGTATTTCTATATATCTTCAGATCAGTTGTTATAAATACAGGTAAATGATCACTTACATCAGCTTTGATAATGCCCGAAGTTTGATGTAGTTTCGAATTTGTAAAGATATTATCAATTAAGGTTGCTGAATTTGAGGTAATTCTGGTCGGCTTTGTTATGCTGGGATAAAGGAATGTGATGACAAGATATTAATAAAATCATTTGTTGGTGTATGAACATCTTCATTTAATAAATTGATGTTAAAATCCCCCATTAAGTATACAGGCTTCTCATTATGTGTGATTTTAGCGAGTAATACATCTGTAAATTCATTGAACTCTTTGACATCTTGATCTTAGTAGAGGCCATATGCGATTCAACCTTGAAAAAAATATAATAAAAGGACTTTTTGTATATTCTTGTAGGACTATATGTGAATTATTATGAAAAAATTTGTCCGGCCTTCGGGCAGCTGCGTTTGTCAGATATTCAAGGTCAAAGGTCAATGACCTTTATAAGGCATATCATGGATCATAACTCCTCAACCATTTGGTCTAAAAGCACAAATGAGGTGTCTATGCCAAGGTTTTTGGGGTCAACAGACACAATTAGCATATAGGAAAACCGATCAAATGCACCCTTCCTTGATTTTCAAAATAGTATGCACTATCTGCATGGAATTGTACTTTAAACTTCGTCCCCCTGAACCATTTTAAAGGTGTTGGTTAAGACCTTCTTGGATTTCTTAGTTACAAAGCCTCTGACCCTTTGGATTTTGGTACAGGTGGATTGGTATAAGTCTCCTCTTTTCATTGATATCAAAAACGTTCCAATAGTCATAGTAATGTTTTAATGAAGTAATAATCATGGGAAACTTGATTTCTCCGATTGTCGCTAAAAATAAAGCCAATTTCTATTTTGATTTAAAAATACAGGAATGTGTGATTTTGCTAGGTTTTTTGGATGATTATGAAAGGAAAATCAAATTTTGTAACATACACAGGAAGTATTAAGTGCATAAAGCATATTACATTTTTGATAGAAGTGAAAAAGGAAAATATTATAAGGTGGCAACCATCCCCTTCCTCCAAAACTGAACAAAATAAATTTGATTGATTTGAAAACTGAGTCTTGTCTTCCACTACCAAAGGTAAGGTGGCGTGACAGATTATTTTGCGCTAAAATGAAAGCAAATGTCACGAAGAGCAAGATCTGTTGAGTGTTTATTCCGGAAACTATAACTGATTGTCGTGAAGAACGTTGTTAAACGAAAAGAAATTGTCAAGCCTGTTATAGATGAGGCGCTCAAGAATTTTCGAGAAGCATGGAATGAGGGAGATAGGACGGTAGTTTGAAAATGAGTGGGGGTCATCCTTTTTGAAAATAGGAATGACTTTTGCAATCTTGAGATCCGAAGGAAAGACACCTGTGGAAAGTGAAAGGTTGAAAATATGAGCAAGAGGCTTAGCAATAAAGGGAGCAATTTCCTTGAATTCGCTGGGATTTATATCATCGAAACCAGGGGTCTGTTCCCGAAACTATTAACGTAAAGTTCATCTTACGCATGGCTTAAGATTTTGGTTACGACCATGGTAGTAGCGTTCCTGACTAATACAGTTGTGTGTCAATATATTCATGCACAAGAACAATTTATTATTCTTGTAGACGGCAATTTAATCATTTGAACCTTTTTTAGCAAACAACACAATAATATGTTTACTTTTTTTACAATGTCAATGCAGGTTGGTAAGCATAATTATACACGAGAACTTTTCTCAATACCCTTAAACCTGGCTAGAACCTTTAGGCTTACATAATAACGATGTCGTGGGACTTGTTCAGTCTAGGCCTACAGTACAGAAACAACACGTATATTCCTCACTTAAATGGAAAATAACCCTACATTTTTATATAAGTGTTCACAATTTAGACATGCTGTACTCATTAATCACTTTCTAATCAACTTGGGGGAAGGGGATCACTCAACTTTGGAAGTAACGGTGATGTGCTGAAAACTCGGAGGTCTTTTGGAGACATGCCCCTAAAAATGTGAGGTTGAAATACACAAAAGAGGCATATTTTTATTTTAAAAAATCTGTTTTGAAATTGTGAGAAAATTCGACAAGAGATTACAGGCCTACATAATTATTTAAAATTAGTTTTGAAAATCGGTTATTGGGCGACACTGAGCGAAAAAAAACCCCACAAAAACACATACATATACACACAAATACACCCAACCACATACACCCCCCCCCACACACACACACACACACACCAAAACCAAACACAAGAGTGACCCCGGGTCTCGAACATGTTCAAGATGGTTGGAATAATCTCCTACAATCATCTCCCAGCCTCACATCCCCTTTTCCAAATAAAATCACGAAGACTAGCTCGTCCATAATGTCCATGATATCAACTTGTATCGTTATATGGCAAGTCTACGTCAACTATGAGTAGACGTAGAAATTCGCGTAACTTTACAGGAACAGTAAGTTTCAGGAACGCATGGACAGTCGTGGAAAAAGCGTACGTGCTAGTTACGACAGACGCAGATTTTTCGTAAGTTTTGAAGAAAAGCTTAGGTGCATACTAAGTTTCGGGAACGCAGTAAATTCGTAAGTGTGAACTTTACGCAAAAGTTGCGATAGAAAGGGGCTACGACTGTCGTACGACCACTTTCGGGAACGGACCCCAGG
>JAMKCH010065057.1:0-12600 GCA_023653785.1 Ophioderma brevispina | reverse complement strand
TGCTCTTTAAAATATCTTCTTTTGAACCTAGATCGACAATGTCAGTTTTTTGCAAATTAGATTTGAAAATTACACCCTGTTTTTTCTAGCTCCTGAGCCCCGCAAAATCGGTGTTTCACGGCGGTTCACTTATGTCGCCGTATCATACCGCCAAGACGCTTTCTCATCCATTTTTTAAATATAAGTTAAATATGAATGAATACGCACATGAATGACACTAAAAGCATATCTCTAGCCTAGGACAAATACCCGCCACAAAACTACACAAATTACGCTCAAATTCTAGGTTTTATAGGAACTATAGCGGTGTTGCACTTTTCGCGGCGGAGGGATTTTGTACTGTGCTCCCATATCCATGATATCATGAATATGATCATCATCACTGTGACAGTGAGTGTGTCATATGACTTTTCATCACAACGTCAACATGGTTAACAAAAATCAATGACGCGATCATGCGATGGTCTGTCACATGCGAACTTGGAACCTAAACTTACCGCTTTTTGTAGTTTCCGAAATCGTTGAAAACTTATTTACAGGCACTAGAATCGTATGAAATGCAGGCTCGTTTTCTTTCACTTCAATTTTTTACCAAAGGCTTTAATTCGTACTTCAACTACTGCACCAATTACTTTCGGTGAACTTTGTCTTTGACCTTTGAACTTTTCTTCAGTCACGAGCATTTTGTTATTCTATTTTTTAGGCACGAGCAAATCGATAAAGTATAGTGGGACGGCCCAGAGGGGACGGGAAAAATGCCCATTGCCTCCGCAGGTACATAATTCGACTCCAAAATTGGTGCAGTTCCGCATGCGGATTTGCGACAAAATTGGTTCAGTTGCGGATTTGCGGCAAAATTGGTGCAGTTCCGCATAGTATTTATGACATAGCGAGATGAAATTTTGAGGCACCCAAATATTGTGTCATAATAGTAATTTCATATAGACACTCAATAGATTTCTTACCTTGTATTTGGCTACAGAAATAAAAAAGAGAAGAAAGGTGATATTGATTTGCTTATATTTCAATATAAAACATAGACTAAATTTCGTATTTACTCCTATATGAAATTAGAAATTTCACAATTTTTGTACAAAAGAAACATTTCTCAGATGGGGATATTTTTTTATGGAAAGCTTTACATCAGGTAAAAAATCAGTACTTTCGATTTTTTTAGGGACACCTGATATATGAAATCTCTCGTTGCACATAAGCGCATAATAAAACAGTGCGATTTGCAGCCCGGGATTTGCACGTTTATTTCTACAGTTTAAATATTTTGGAACTGATTATGATGATGCGGGACAAAAATCTGGAGGAAATTCATTATTTACGGAACGGTGACACCCCTCCCAAGGAAACTGCATAAAATGAACAGGAATGGATGCTTGAATTATTTTGAGCAACTGAAAATTTGTTTTTATTAGAAGTTTTTAAGAAAAATAATTTGTATACTGTTATATTACCCTCAAATTTTGTGATTAAAAATATTATTTCCTCAATTTCATTTGAGAAAAGATTTCTCACGGGAAAAGTACTTTGTTTATGATATAAAAGAGAGCAGGGGATTCCCAAGTGCTATATTGAGCTCACACCTGTTATTTACAACTAGATAGATTGTTCAATAGGGGTAATGGGAATTCCCCAAGATGTAAACTTAGAAACTGAGTCAACTTGTTTATGCTTTGAGATCAAAACATGTTGCAAAATAGGTAATTCCCCATTAAGTTATAATTGTGAAGTGATGCAATGTAGATGATGTAATTTATGTGAAATCTGATTTGACAGTGCTAGGATATGTTTATGCATGATAATGTTGTAATTCCTATTTTTAGGTATTAGGAAAGGGGAATCTAGCTGTCAGTAGTTAAATACTTGTCACTGGAAGGACTGAGGGGCCAGCAGTAGTAACCAGGAAGCTATACAGTATAGTTACAGCTAGTTTTAATCTACAATAATGGTAGATTTGTTCTTACATAGTGCCAGGATTTATAAAACTTTGGAGACCGCCGGAGCTTGAAAGCTAATTAAACTGTCTGCTGTCGTCTTTTAAGCCAGAAGGGAGCTTCAGTTTTGGAATCAAAAAGGGATTCCAGTTTGTGGTCCTATATGAGGACTTTAGCGACATGAATATGAGGGTTATAAACATTAAAAGTGCCTTAGGGTTTTCACTCAAGTTGGTGGTGCCCAAGGGGCGTTCCAGGAACCCCTAAGGAAACCACTTCCCGATGGAATTGTCAAATGAAACTCATCCACTTTGAGCGGGAAGATATCCTCCCAGAAAGCAAAGTGCAATAGAAATGAGTTCAGGTTTATCGTCTGGGAAATAGGGCAAATCATTGTTTTCGAAAAGTGCGTCATAAACGCTCAAAATGTAACATGCTGTGTTCGTGACATGCTTCCACAGGCCATTACATTGCAAATCATTTGATTCTACCAAGGACCAATGTAATAATTGAAACACAACATTACCATTTTGTACATATTGTGATTATACATCTTGTATTTTGGTGGTGCAGTCGTATGGCCTAGGTTTGCTTGTACAGCAATGGCGCGCCGTCGCTCGATGATGGAATCGTTCTTTTCAGCACCTAGGGTTAATAATTTTTCTGCTTATGTAATTAATTTGTTTTCATGCATATGAACATACATACGTAGAAAAATTTTCTGGCAACAGGGTTTATTAATTTTTATTTTAAAATCACACTCCCGTTGGTGCTAAGGGGGGGGGGTTCTTAGGAACCCAAGCTAATTATCTCATAACGGGCTAGAAATTGTAGTAATTTTTTTATGGAAAGAAGCACATCGAAATGTTACACAATTACACAAAAATAGAGTTCGAAAAATAGTTTTCACGACTGAGAAATCGCCCGAAAAAACAAATCTTGGGTACTATGGATCCCCCCTTAGGCACTTAAGTGATAAGACCTGGACTTTGTTACTGTGGAATATTGTGTCGTCAAGGGACTTATTCCCTTGTCGTCTTAACATTGCTGGAACAAAAAAGTTATCAGGACTGAGAAGATTTCCAATGGAATATTAACTGAGGATTCTATTAAGAGTAACTTTGCATACTGTCATTTTGGAATCTTCGCTTGTGAGACAATCTCGTTGAACGCAACGTCTTGTGCAACACAGGCCACTAGGGGACTTGAAATATTAAGTATCTTAGGCTCATTTATTTGTGTTTAAAAGTAGTTCCTGCCTTGACATCCACGATGATGTCCATAAACAATACAAAATAATGATATTGTCACAACAGGAAACTAAAAATCAATTTCCCTTAGCATCACCTCGGCCTAGACCGGGGCCCTAGTATCTAAAATTAATGCCACGGCATCTTTGTATTGAAAGGGGTTCCCATTATCATAAAAATTGGTTTTGTTGACGTGTATAACTTGTTTCTCTTAAAGTAATTTTGTAAGCTGCTATTTATTCTTGTTGTATCGCCAGCCGCAAAAATAAATATTAACATTTACGTGTATTTGAGCTGATGTGCTATATCATTTATATATAAAAGGAATAATAATTGGCCTAGTATTGACGCCTGTGGAACACACCAAGCAATTAGCTTAAGCCTCGTCTTACCAAGCCTTTTTTTGTTACACGGTTTTTACCGGGAGTTACCACCCTCCTCGAGAACTCGTATAAAGCACCCGATTTTTATGATTACAAGTGATACCAGTGGATAGCACATGAGTCCCCTTTTCCATTGATACAAAAAAAGCATCAACATACCTAGTATGGCGTTACAATGACATCATAAAATCCGCGAGCCGACAAAAATTAGCTTTTCCATAGAAAAGCGAAAAATCAATTTGGGGCTAAAAATATCTTCGCTTGCGTATGAGGCAGCAGCTAAATTTTGTAACGTGGCGCCACCTCATTGTTGATTGGTTAGGGTTTGAGAAATCTGTGTCCACCGGTGGACCGAAAGGTGAGGGCATCATTGAGAATGTGATCCGCAGTCTGTGATGGAGAACCACATTGCAGGCTGGCGATTGGCCGCAGCCTCCATCGGTACATATTGCTTTTGCAGCGACCGACTCTGGCGAATCGTTAAGGGGACCATTCGCGCGTGGGAGATGCTGCCAGGTGGTAGTCTGTCGGAGGTGTAATAGAGAGGTGATTTGGTCTTGGGTATCAAGCCAGGCAGGATTCCATGTCTGTGTAAGATGTTGCAAAGGGGAACTGGAGAGTTAGCAGCGTGTCGGCGGAAAGGTCGGCGAGAGCGCAGTCTCCTGTCTACCGATTGGTGTGATACTTTGACAGTGTTAGCAGCAGGGCTTGTTGTCCAGCAGGCCTTATTCACCAGTTTTATGTGTGTGGTGTTCTCCGAAGTACTGCAGGTGCAAACAATGCCTGAAGATTGCTTAGGAATTCAGATGGGGTGGGACGGAGAAGCCAGTGATCGTTCTCAAGGTCTCGTGAGTACTGTGTACAGCTTCTTTGTGTGAGAGCTGTTGCACCATGCTGGGGCCGGCATATTCAGGCAGTGCTGTAGACAGAGCAGAACCAGGGCGTTGGTGCGTAGGGTGGATGTGCTAGCATTCCAGGAAGATCCAGCAAGTCGGCACAAGAGGTTATTCCTCGAAGATACCCTGGCGCATACGGACTCGAAATGCTGCCGTAAGTAAGCTGCCGGTCAAGCTTCACTCCAAGTAGGTTGGTGGAGGATTGTAGGAGCAGCAGAGGCGCTCCATTGTAGTTGATTTGAAGCTGGCGATGAGATCTCTTGGGGTAGGTGGAAGGCAGTAGGGTGGTTGTGTGGCTTCGCTCAGCTTCAGTCTCCAGGTCTTGAGATATTGCTGCAAGTAGGGCCATGTCTGTAGTGTGTAAGTGGGCTTCTACTTCTGTCCATTTTTTTTTTTTTTTTTTTTTTGCGTTGCTTTGGCCGAGTGGAGGAGGGCAAGATCGTCGGCGCGCGTAGCCATATTGTCTAGATGTTGTTTGAGGTAAATCGCTTATATACAAGTTGAAACAGATAGAGCGTACAAGTCCTTGTGTAAATACGTCCTCAGAGACGCAGCGACTACTCTGCCCATCACTGTCTTGAGAATAAAGCTAAGGTTTGCAAGCATGTTACATATGATGAATTGTACAAGGTGACCGTCCGGGATGGTCCTGAGAAGCTTGCGTGTCAGGCCCTGGTTGCCACAGGTGTCGTAGAGCAGTCAGGTCCACCAAGATATGACGCCTGCCTTAAGGAGCTTTTCAAAGCTTTCCTCAATATCAGTTGTGAGTTTTACAATCTGACGGAAAGTGCTCCGGCCACGGCCGAAATATGCTTGTTCGTCAGCAGATGGGGAGCGACGACGGGCTCCAGCCGGGCCAGGATATCCTCTCATAGAGTTTGAAGGAGACGCACATAGTTGATTTGGGCGTGTTATTGGGGGTAGACAGGCTGGGTTGGTTTGGGGAGTGCGATGATAGTAGCTCTCCTCCAGATCCTGGGTAAGGACTGGTGGTAAGGCAACATGTGTAGAACTACTGGCGCCAATCTAGAATCGTGGGCCGCATTGCATCAGGAAATCTGCTGGGATGTTATCAGGGCCCTGGGCCTTTCAACTCTGTAGTGGATGATAGCAGAGGTAAGCTCATTATGAGAAGGATGTTGAAAGTGACCCGTCCACGCCGGGGGCGGGGCTCGACGAAGTTTGGTGATCTCTTTTTTTTTTGACAGAGGAGTGTGATCCTGATCAAGTTCTTGAAACAAACAAATGCGAGGAGTTGCTCAGCAATTGAGTTGGCAGTCATTGGACATTCGATGGTTTGGAAATTCTGCTGGTGAGGCGGTTTATAGGCTTCCAGGCCATCCTGCTGGGTGAGTGAAGTCGATCCTTGGACCGTCTCCTCCCAGCGCTCACGGGTGTCCTGTCCAAGCATTTGTCAGATTGAAGCCTGAATGGAAGGCTTAATCGTCCCAGGGTTCCAGATTCAGGAAATCATTGTAAAGAGTGTCAACATTCCTCATCCCAAGATGGGATATAACTGCGACGGCAGCCACGTGGGATGGTCTTCTTTGCTATATTAATAAAGAGTTGACACAGTGCTGTGTAAGAATTGTCCAGGTTGGGGGAGGTTGGTGTCGGGAGGTTGGGCACTTCTGAATCCACCAGGTTCTTGAACTGGTCCCAGTCTGCCTTGCGGAAGTTCCACCTTTTCACTGGCTTTCCTGTTACAGTACGGGCTTAGCAAGGCTCTCCTGAGCGATCAGTGATGGTCTGTGACTTCGGAAAGCGGTCGAGAACAGTACGGTGAATGGAGATGGTGTCCATGTTTGCAAAAGCAAGGTCAGGGTGTGTAGACGTATTCCACCTTCCAGAGTTGAAAGTGTCTGGTTGCTTGGGGTCGTGTAGAAGTTGTATCCCGGATTTTGAGGCCCAGTCCTCTGGGGTAGCTCCATCAGGGTTGGATTTCCTGTAACCCCATCAGGTAATGCTATGGCTATTAAAGTCGCCAGCGTAAATGCAGGGTGCACCGTAAGTTGGTAGAGAGTCTGCTTGGAGCCGATGGTTAGGTAGCTTGTAGACATTGGTGACATGAACACCTGCAATTTGGGTCGTTGCCCATTCCAGGGTGGAGTGTGCAGGAGAGGTTGCAATTTGTTTCCATTGGGCTGAGTTACTAGCAAAGGTGGCAATCCCGTGGGTAGCGCTCTCGGTGTGTGCAGATATTAAAGGTGTAGCCGCAGATGTTCAGAATGGAACTGTCAGTAGCGTGTGTCTCTTGGAGGAGAATTGCAGTGACTTTATGCGTATGTGTGAGGTGTTCGATGATGTTTATCTTTGCCCTAGTGAGATCGAGACCTCCCACCGGCCACGTTTAGTTGGAGCACTGAGATGCCATCTGACTTGACATCTGGTGATGCCTGCCCTAATAAGGGCACGTGTGCCAGACTGGCATCAGATAGTGTCCTCTGGCGGGGCATGATTAAAATACAGTGAGATAAAAAAATACAACAGTGAATTAAAAAGACAGCGAATTAAAAAAGACAACAGATGTTAGCGTAGCCTCAGTTGATTATCATTCGCCTGAAAAGATCAGTTACCGGGGTTCACCACGAGGAGGTTGATAATCTTGAACCCCAAATTGAACCCCCAAAACTGATCTATAGGAATGTCGGATTTTCATGTGGTTTCCAGCTCTAAATTATGGTAATTGACTATTTTTACATAAACATGGGGTTTTAGAGCCATACTGTGCATAATAATTTCAAAAATGCACCATAAAATATCCTTGGGTGGCATGCCACCCCTTACCCTTCGACGGCATACCCTAACCTCGGTGAAGGGGATACCTTCACATTTAGCTACATTTTTCCCCTCTAAAATGACCCGAAAGGATAAGAGAATGATTACCTATAAGTTGGAATTTTAGCGCACACCCCATTTACGTGCCGTCTTGGCACACAGCGCCCGCCATTGTTGAATCACGGTCAGAAAGTAATTTGGGTAGACGTTTCATATAGAATTCCCATTGATACAAATGAGGTATTACAATTGATTCCGTCATGCGCTCTATAACGTTGTGCAGTAGTGCTTGACGGAATGAATGGCAATACCTCATTTGCATCAATGGGACTTCTATATGAAACGTCTAATTTGAGCCACCGCGACCTTGGCAAATCTTCACTGCGCAAGGGAGTTATCAACAGTGTCAGTTGTGCAATTGCGCTTGACGGAATGAATGGCATACCTCATTTGCATCCATGGGACTTCTATATGAAACGTCTACCTGAATTGCAGCTAGGAATAATCGCAATTAAATGGACTTTTTAGCGATTGTCCTTTGCTTATCAAACTGTGTCAGCAAACTTCCATCACTTAATTGCCAGCTAGTAGTATCAGATGATTTTATATAGCAATTTCCCATCGCTTTAATATCAAATATAGCAAACTTTCAGTATTCCAGCAAACACTTGAGCTGATTCATATAATTGCCAGTACCTAGGTATGGAATTTCATTTATATAGCGATTGGCAACCGCGTATAAAACTATGTTATTATTTCTGGAAACATTCCGGCTAGGAATATCAGATGAAATCAATAAATGGTACTAAAATGGATAATTTATATAGCTATTGTCTACCTTTTACCAAACGTCCATTATTCCTTGATAAACTTAATAGTCTTAAATGGAATTTAAAAATATTGGCAATTATAGGTCAATTGTTCGCACGAACATTAAAAATTTGCAAACATAATTTGATAAGCAGTGGACAATAATTAAAGTGTGCATTTTAGTACCAGTTGCTGCTTTCATCTGATATTCCTAGCTGGAATTACATGCCAAGGTACCGGTGTGGCAGGAGATATAGTCCTCCGGGCTCACAGTCCGGGAACAATGGCGAACAATAGGGCAATCGATTCAGTTGACTCTTCACGCAACATTAGTTTTCACGCTTTATTCCGTTGTCGTCTATGGAGCCCGGACTATGATACCTGCAGGACTATGATTACTTTCACACCGGCAATATAAATCAGCAGCTCAATTAAGTGTTTAAATGAATAATGAAAGTTTTCTAGCATAGTTTGGTAAGTAGTAGACTTTCACTATATAAAATGTCAATTTTAATACAATTGCTTTCATGCTTCAGGTGATATTCTTAGCTCGAATGTTTCCAGGAATAAGTTCGCTATCATAGTTTCAGAAGCAGCCCCAGACAACATTACAATATTGGCCCAAGATAAGCCCAATATTGAAATTTTATTGGCCCAATAATGGCTTACAATATTGTACCAAGATTATTTGCTCATTGGCCCTAGAATGGGCCAATATTGGCAATACAATAAAGGGCCAATAAAGAGCCAACCTTGGCCCAATACTCTGATCAATATTGGACCAATTTTTGCCCAATATTATCTGCTGGAAATTAATTGGCATACATTAATCCAATTAAAATATGAGCACTAATTAGCACTTAATTAAAAATTGCATTCACTGCCAATATAATATATAGGACTGACCCCTCCCTCTTGATACAGGGAAAGTGTTTGCAGTACTACTATTTACAAATAGGCAGTGAAGGGAAGTTATGCAAAAATGTGTGAACATTGGATAATTACCTTTTTCCTGACATGTACATTCTATGGTGTCAAGTATATCTATGTTTGAGTTAAATATGGTTGTGTTTACATTGCTTCCCTAATCAAACTATCTTGAAAATGATCAACCAAACGCATCATACTAATTATAGGCCTATTAGTGATGAAAAAAGTTGCATTTATTACTTCAGAATAATAGAATCGTCAAAAACATAACATTTTGCTGGAAAAAATGAGAGGTCTTATTTGAGACCACGCCCACACTTCACAACATTCGACCAATGTTGAGTGCCAATGGAAAACCAATATTGCTCCAATATATGTCAACAAGATAATGCCAATGCTAATATATTGCCAATGGGGAACCAATATTGGCTCGATATTGGTCGCCAAGCTAATGCCAATGCTAATTTTGGCAATGGGAAACCCATATTGGCTCGATATTGGTCGACAAGCTAATGCCAATGCTAATTGCCAATGGGAAACCCATATTGGCGCGATATTGGTCGACAAGCTAATGCCAATGCTAATATTGCCAATGGGGAACCCACATTGGCTCGATATTGGTCGACAAGCTAATGCCAATGCCAATATTGCCAATGGAAACCAATATTGGGCCAATATATGTATGTAAAATTCCATGCCGAGGTACTAGCAAATGCATTAATAAGTTAACGTGTTTTCAAGAATAATGAAATTTTGCTAGCATAATATGATAAGCAATGAGCAATTACACAATTTTCATTCAAGTACCATTTTATTACTTTCATCCGGGTACTCCTGGAATTCCTGGAATTCTATGCTAAGTACTGGCAATTGTACGAATCAGCTCAAGTGTTTCTTGGAATACCGAAGTGTTGCTAGTATATTTTGATAAGTAGTGGTCAATAGTTTTATAAAATTTCCATTTAGTACCCTTTATGCTTTTACCTGATTATTCCTAGCTAGAATTCTACGCCAAAGTACTGACAATTGTATGAATCAGTTCAAGTACTTTCTATAATAATGGCAGTTTTGTAGCCAAGTTTGATAAGCGGTGGACAATTGCTATATAAATGTAACTTTAGAACCATTTTTCTTTCATCAAATATTCCGAGGAATGCAGTTAGTATTGAAACTTAGAGCTCTTAAGAAAAAAGCAACTACATCCAAATAACAGGAAATTAGTTATTTTATGACAATAAAACCACCGACATGGCTGTGCTAGACTTTTTAAAGGCTCTCGATGTCATCCCCAACCAAATAAAGGCATTTAATGAAACTAGATTTCTATGGAATGCGTTCAAATACGAAACGATGGACCTCTGGATTTCTCACAAAGCGACTTCGGCGTGTTTGCGTAAATGGGCTTTGAATGGTCACCAGTGATAAGTGATACTCCTCAGGGTACAGTGTTGGGTCCTCACCTGTTTTACTTCGTAAAGCACTTCATGTCCTCCATGAAAAAGACAAGCACTTCAATCCATCTAAATGCAAAAACATGTCAGTCTCAAGAAAGAAATCTCCAGATACCCTGGAAGAGGCAAAAAGAGACACCGTATCTTGGTATCAATATCCAGAACAATCTACGTTGGAATAGTTAGCAGTAGCGTAACAGGCGGAGGCGGGTTCAGGTTGCCACCCAGAGAGCTTTGACCGGGAAGAAAAAGCTTGAAAATCATGCTAAATCAGCAATATTTTTGCCTGCTCACCACCGGGAAATCTTCGCCTCCAACCAGGAAAATCTGCCTCAAAACCAACTCCAACCGGAAAATCTGCCTCAAAACCAGGATTTGTGCTCCCTCTCCCTGTTACGCCCCTGATAGTCAGACACATCGTGCAACTGGGAAAGCTATATATTCGGCGTCTTCATTTTTCTTTAAACCCTTTCATCATCCTGTTCTCACAATAAAAAAACCTTTGCTGGACTATTCCACTGCATCAAGAGATGCTTAACACACAAATAAAATTTCATATATTGAAAATTTGTGATTCCTGCTGTCAATACAGATGATTATTGGATGATGCCGTATCTTCTTTCCGAGAACCCTCCTCTAGTCATTGAGTTGATGGTAACAAACTCCAACGTCCCACCTTTTGAACAAATCAGTCCACATTCATGATGCTTCACGTATGCTCTTCCAGAACTTCCTCTCTCTCTTTACATGGGCTATTCCAGAAAATAAATGCACACCCCCTGTAGCGGGGTAATTTTCAATTAGAACAAACAAATCGGATTTCCCAGCTGACCGTCTTCCAAAAAAAAAAGATTTGGTTTCCCAGTCACCACTAACCCTGAAAACCCTGGAAATCCAAAACCTAATACAAAGTACCAATCCTGATTTTCCTGTTGTTATAGATAAGATCAACAGAATGGCAAGATGCGCAATTCGTTTTAAATCTTTATTACCAGTATTGTCACCCTTGTCTTTTCTTTTGTTGAAATGCATCAATTAATTTTGACAACTTAATCCCAATCCCTTACAATTTTCGTAAACCAACAAATCCGTTTAGGGCTATTTTGGAGTCAGTTTCTATCGTTCCTCTGTCTGTTTCCTTCTGGGGTACAATGGACTAGTTAAGGTGGCAACGAGAGAATTTCAATAACAGGTACCCTAAAAAATGTGAAAATTCTGATTTTTTGCACTTGTGTAAAAGCTTTATAAAAATACCCCCATCTGAAAGGAGTACACTGAGAACTGTTTCTTTGGTACACAATTGTGAAATTTCTAATTTCCTATAGGAAGCAAATATGAAATTCAGCCTATGTTTTCTATGTAAATATAACATTCTGTAGCCACATAAAAGGTAGGGAATCTATGGCGTGTTTAATTCTATATAAAATTCATACATATACAGAAAATACGGATTATTTGAAATTTCTCGTTGCACCTTTAATTGATCATTCTCTCTTTAATTTAGGGAACATTGCAATTAACGTCAAACCGTTTCCACAGCTCTTGGAATTCTGGGGAATAATGTTTGTTTGAAAAACCCCAACTTTGGCATTCGAAACGCCATGTGAAGTTACGAACCCATGGTATAAAACAATTTGAAATCAATTGTGGTTTGACTTTTTTGCTGCTGGTGCAATAACCTTTTGGCCAGTGTGTGTAATTAAGGACCCCCCATTCTCGGAGTTAGGGGAAAAGGTTTGAAGGGGGTTTTTTTTTTCTATAGAGTCTGAAGGGTACTGAAACTGAATCAGAATTTTTCGATCCAACCTCTAGAAAATGTGCGGAATTCTGTGCATGGTTTTCCACGGTGATCGTAATTTTTCGAGGAATTCACTTAATTGGCATATAGTGCGAATGTTTTTTTTCTAATCTAAATTGTTTATCATTCAGTAATCTATATTTTGTCATGTGCTTTACACATGGTCCTGGAGTAACTATAATTCGCTCTTAATATTTTGAAAAAGCAGGGTAGTATTTGGTACTGACCATTGATTAGAATATATTTCAAACCAAAGGGTAAATTTAAATACGGGGTAAATTTGAAATCAGGTTCATTTGTCCTAAACTTACACAAATTATACTTTTTAGTCCTTATAATGAGACAACATTAATGCATT
>JAMKCH010065051.1:0-30026 GCA_023653785.1 Ophioderma brevispina | reverse complement strand
TTGTAGGGTGGTTAGGCACCTATTCCTGGGTTTACATACAAGCACAAATCTGATTTTGGTGATTTTTTTGATTTTCTGAATTTAGGCAAATCACTTATATTGTCTTTAGCCAGTTTAATCTTGTGAATTCCGGCCTTTGGTTTTTTTTCTACCCAATTTGGGAAGTTAATCAGCCTGAAAAAGTGGGGATTGGGGAATGACATTCCTGGTAAATTTTAATATATAGGGACCATTTTATCTTCAGTAGAAATACATAATTGAAGAGAAATGTTGAAATCTTGGGAGGGAATTTTGCAATCCTGGAGGAAAATTGGTTGTTAAGGCCTATTCCCAGGAATTAGGCATTTTTCCCCCAGGTTTTTTCGCATCCCTGCTGGGGACATTACTGGGTTAATCTTGCTATGCAGCACTTTCTGATTGAAAGTAAGGTCATCTGATATCACCAACTTGGCATACCCAAAAAAGCGCTAAATGTATGGTGGTATCACGCCCTTTGAATGTGTGTGTTGTGTGTGCGTGCGTGTGTGCGGCGTGCGTGCGTGTGTGTGTAGTGTGTGTGTGTGTGTGAACTCATTATGCATTGGTGCATATCACAATGTGCTCCTCTTGCTTACATGCAAGTCAATCGTAAATTGCCAAGAAATTGTGATGGCATTTCATTAATATCACCAGAGTTGAGAATGTCTTATACTGGTGCTTTTTCAATTAGGCGACGAAAAAGAACTGTTTACGGCAAAGCGAATCAAATTGGCCAAAAATAGCCCAAAAATCTGACAAATCAAGACAAAAAAAGAAAATTTTTACAAACAAATTTTCTTTAAAAGAATAGCCAAAATTGATAAAATTTGGTTAAAAAAAGGCTGATTTACATGGATTTTTGGAAAAACTAAAAAAAAAAAATCTGCAAAACTGAAAAAATCAGGGTTTCGGTCGGGCCCTGTTAAATCGTAAAAAAAGGGGTTTTTTCTTTTCGTGCCTTAGCTTCCCCAATGTATTTTTTTAAGTAAAATCTACTCAGAATCCTATCCTATAACTTAATTAAAAGGAAAATTGAGGTAATAATATATAAATTCTGTGTAAGGAAGTAGGTTTCAAGATCTCTATACAATGCGGGCTTGTGAAGTGTGATTAAAAAGGAATTACAAAGGGCAATACCATATTTGTAGGTGACCTTGACCACTTAAAGATAATGACACGGCGATTCCAAGTGAAAGTGCCATAATTTATTGCACCAGCAATAGCAAAATCCATAAATCTGGGTGGATGTGAAACAGCTTGGCCACTATGGTAAACCACTACCTGTTATGGTGTATATATTAACTGAGGCTACCCCTTTGTAGAAAAGTTCACTCACTACAAAAACACGCTGCATTAACATGTAGGCCTACTCCTCTTAGTACTTCATATTGCAGAGTGAATTATGTTACAAAAAGTATTCACATTCAGATAGGGTGTGTTGGGTTAGGTGTTACATCAATCACACATTAAATATAAAGGGTGCTGGTTAAACACAAAGTCAATGCAGGATTTAAAAAGGATACATAGTGCGAGATCAAAATCAAGGAGACGCCTTTGTGTTTCTCTCAGTTAATGCTGGAAGGATTGGTACATAAATAGCACACCAGAAATGAATTTTGCCAATGTCTTATTATTGATAGCGTCATTCTATATATACCAATTTAAAATTATAATTTAGGTTGCATTTTTAAAGCCTAATTTCCGCGTCACTAAACAAACCAACATAATCCTGGATCTTGTGAGTTGTCGTTGAATTCAGAAGGTGGCAAAATCAACAGTATCCAACGATCCAGGCAGGGTGCAGAGTAAATTGGCTGTTTGTAAACATTCCATTTCCATTGTCAGTTTATTATAGCCAAATCTCTCTATAAACAATTCATGTGGGAAAGACTTAAGGGCAAGACTAGGCAGGCAGAGGTTCCTGTGAACAGGATCCGTCTCCTTGACAACCAAGATTTGTTATTGCATTTGATGCATTGAGCAACATTGGGCCAACCTAGCAAGTGTAAAGGTGAACAAATTGTGGGATCATCTTCAACTTCTATTCTGCTATTCATGGGAATATAATGTTTGAGTATATCAAATGCAATGTATGGTCTTGCTTAGAATTAAAGAAGGGGATCCAAGTGGCCTCAACCTTTTTCAAGAAAATTTGCAGAGCATAAAGGATTGATCATTACCTTCGTTGAATCAATCTGGAGACTGGAGGATTTTGTTGGGTTTGGTTTGCTTTGTCTTGACTGGTAATAATAACAAAGAAGCAGTGCATGCATGCACATGTACATATGCACATGCATGCATGCATGCATAATGCACATGCATACATACACACATACACAAATACAGGCTTTAATTATAATTTCAAGTGTTTACAAGTAATGTTCATCCTAAAATACACCTATTCTAATTAAAGGTTCAACAAGAGATTTCAAGGCATCTATATGTAGCATCATTCTTAACCCTGTATTTAGGTACAGATATGTCTCAAAAGTGAAAAGAAATGGTGATTTGAATTTGCTTATATTTCAAGATAAAATTCAGACCGGGGTCACACAGGGCTTTTTGTCGTTAACTACAGTAGTACCGTACTACAATAAAGACTGCAGGAGCTCCGCCTATTGGAAATGGCCTCTTGATTTCTCTTGACGTTATTCTAACCAACAAATTTCTGGCATTTTTGTCATAATACCTGCATTTTTATCCCCTTGCCTTGAAAAGCAGAGAGGGATTTTGTGATAGCGTGCATGCCCATAATTATGTATGTTCGAGTTTGGTTAGGTTTTGGTCAGGTTTTGTTAGGTTTTCGTTTATCAGGTCTTCAAAAAGTTGGGGTTAAGGTGCAAAAGGGGTTCCTTCAAGTGGATGATGTCAAAGGTCATGGACTAATGTCATCTGAGGTCATGTTCCATACTGCCATCTTGCTAGGGGATCACGCAAGTTTACTTGCTGTATTTTCTTTCTCTTGCCATTATAATTTATAGTTTCAATATCTATTACTTTATTTGGCATTATGTTTAATTGACTATGCTACAAAATTTGGATGAGAAGATACAGGTATATAGTCATTGTGACAATACTGCACGCAAAAAAACACAAGTACAACTGCCTAGTAAATGCATTGAGATATGACAAATTTATTCCCATGCTGAAATTAAAACTGAAATAATTCTCAGCTTTATTCTTTCAGATGGGGATATTTTTGATGGAAAGATTTTTAAAGGCCTAACATCAGTGGAAAAAAAGCTGGCTTTGAAAAGTTAGGAACAAAGCGATATGTGACATCTCCTTTGCATTTTAAAAGGTGGGTAAATCAGTCACATTAATAGTACTATCCTATCTATAATTTGAAATATCTAGTGAAAATTGAAATTACCTATAAATAGTGAATACTGATGTGAGTGCCTGAAAGAAACTAACACAAGACGGAGTGAACGCCTGACATAAGTTAAGTCATGATCAGGATGATGGAATGGTCTGAAGCAAGCAAGCGAGCAGAAAAGCGATCAAGCAAACAAGGCATGAGAGGGAGGTGTTTGTGATTCACAGTGGATTCACCATTGTCTTGTCTCAACTGCTGAGACTGTTAATTAAAACTGCATTGGGCATGCCAGCAATGTGTAATGGAATCCCAAGAGAACCTGTAAGGCCAATTTACACTGAGACTTTTTCTGTTCAATATTGAAAGGAATGTAGAATGGTCCTAAAATGTCTCCGTGTAAATTGGTCACTTTTCCCCCAATTTTCCTGCACTTCAATATTGCAAGTGAATAGAGCCTGCTCTATTTTTTTCCATGCCAGTAGTCAAACACCCCATAGGACCCACAGCTACCCGCCTTGGAATGTTGATGGATTTTGCAGGTAGTTACACAAGGTTTGACCAATCAGGAGAGTTCAAAATGTTTGCCCTTGTTATGTCTGAAGTCCAGAGCAGGTATCACAGTATACAAATCACATTTTGTGTTTAAAAATGAAACCAAGAAATCATTACAATTATCACTGGTAGAGTTGGTATCATGAGGAGAAGTGTTGTGGAATGTGAAACTAAGGATTATTGAAAGCAGCCTAGGACGCACTCAGACATAATAGGTTGGTTTTTTTTTTTCCCTGTTCATTTGCAGTCAAAGGCAAAACAAGAATTTTCTCTTCCTGGCTACTGTAGGAGCCATTGTTAAATTTATCACTTGCAGAGTTCCCTCCTAATTATAACATTCATCTATATACCTGAAACTATTTTCTACCAAACCTTCATCAATACCAATTATCACAGTGTAAGAAATGCACATTTTGTGTATATGCCAAATGGCATTCCAATTGGGGTAGCCTGGTTAATAAGTCAACTTGCAAGGACCAAAAGTCCTCCTGTAAATTGGAACACAGGGCAAGTCATTAAATCACAATTTATGGGACAGTCATTTCAAATATCTCCGTGTAATTGTGCTTAAAAGCAAGCTCCATGAAGTCAAATTATGTCTCCTGTGATGGGAAGCTAGCGCAATATCCATGACAGTATAGTGTGTCCACAGTAAGCTGGAACCAGACCCCATCTCTTGCCCGTCTCTATTTCATACAGTTGATAATAATATGATATTCAATTTTGTAGCAGATGTAAACTAAGTTTTCATACTGTGGCAATTTTGACCATTGTATTCTGTTAAATCAGTGTGTTTAATTTGTGAAAGGGCACACTCTATTTTATATTGAACAAGATCTAGCAGTCCACTAGGTCAGAGCTGTTGTTGTTATTGTGAGAGTTGTGGGAGAGCCAGCTGTGTTTTCTGCTGTATAGGCCTGTGAGTTGAGACTCCTGCTTGAGTTAACTATATAACTTGTGTGATGTAAAACACAATATTTCAAGAAAATTACAAGTTTTAACATGAAATTTGCATAAATTTGTATACATTTCATGAAGCTTTAATAATGCTGATGAAAAAATAATAGTGAATGTGAAATTCTTGTGAATCCTCGTCACCTGCAATATTCGTGAACATACCTTGTTTTTCTTGTGTTTTACATGTTTTGCAATCAATCAAAAGTGTGTGCTTAATCTGTTCAGAATTAAGAGGACTTTAATAATTGTGATTGGGTCATTTCTTTTCAGGAAGTCATTTTTGGAGAGCTTTTACATCTATTCAAGTGATGATTTATTAATTGAAAATAACTTTTGAAATAACTGATCAAACAACTTAGTTTTATCAGCCCAAGTTAGCAATTGAATTTTCAGTCAAGTACACATAACACTACCCAACCTGCTGCAGATGAAAACTAGCCTGCTTCCCGACTGTGTCTAGTGTATTGATTTTCAGTTCAAAGGGCCTCAGCCTGTCATAATACATACCAGGAATACAGGTTTTCTGGGTCAGCGAAATAGCAAGATTTTGCTCCCGGCCTGACGACAGACTGGGCCACATTGTGGCTGTAGAATTGCTCTACGTTTCTTGCCTGTGTTGTCCATTGATGTCATTATCACCTTTGAGCCAAGAGGATGCAGGGAGGATGAATAGAGAAGCAACTAGAATTTCGCGGTTCTCGGCTTTCGCTATTCTGGAGGGGTTTGGGGTTTGGTTTGGTTCCTTCCGGAACCTTATTCGGGCGTCTTTGGCGATGGAAGGGGGTGGGGGTGGCTTTTGTGAATGACAGTTAAATGCAGATCGATTGCGCCGGTAGGAGCGGCTCTAATTTTTTTTCAGGTAGGGATGTGCGGCCCGATTTCCGAACTTGGGTGCCTGAGAACTTAATTTGTGTCCCAAAGGTAGGGTCTTAGGAACTGAAATTTTGTGAAATTTGCCGGATTGGGAGCCGAAATTTGGCTAAAGTTGAGCTTTTGAGGCAAAAGTTTACCAAAAGGAGACCTTATGAACTGAATTGTACTTCAACCGGGGTCTCGGGACACAGTATACTATTAAAATAAATTTGATTTTTGAAGAGATTTTCAACATATCAGCTTTTTTAAGTTCCCCCCCCCAAAAACGTTTTTTGGGGGGGGGGGCAAGCCCAGGCCTTTTTTTTTGCACTGATGTAAAGGCCCCTAAATCTTTCCATCAAAAATATCCCCCCATCTGAAAAGAAAATAAAGCTTGGAGAAAAATTTATTTGTTTAGTTTTGTTTGATTCCCAGCCATTGAAATAAATTGTCCGTAATCTAATCTCACGCACGAATATCTCAATGCATTTACTTTGGCCAGTTGTAAAACAAGGTTTTTTTTTTTTTTTTTTCGCCTGCAAGTAAAAAAACGGTCCCATATTTGACCTATAACTCCCCTCCTATCTTTGACTCGGAGTCAAACCAGTGAACCGTCAGGGGGTATTAATGCAAAATGATCCGGCAAGCAAGAAAATGCGGTGCGTTATTTAAAAAGCCGCTGGCAATATCACAAATGGCCGCGTAATAAAGGCCGAATGGAAAAAGCCTCACGCAAAAACACTTTGTTTTTTTTTTGAACACGCTGATGGTCCACTGACTCGAGGAAGAAATAAAATGGAAGTCAAAATATATACCTGTACCTTCCTTCATCCCAAATTTTTGTAGCATAGTCCCACCCTTTAACCATAATGCCAATTAAAGTAATCGATAATTGTAAACTAATAAAATTAAATAATGGGCAAAAGAGAACGAAAAATCACCAAGTAAAACTTGTGTGGTGGATCCCCCTTGGCAAGAAATGGCAGTATGGGGAAAAACTGACCTCATATGACAATTGGTCCCATGGACCTTGACAATCAATCCACCATAGAAGGAAACCCCCCTAATTTGCACCCTAAACCCCCAAGGTCCTTCAATTGGGGCAACTTTCAAACTTTTTTTGAAGAACCCTGAAAAAGAAAACAACCAAACCTAACCAAACTGGAACATACAAATGGAGCATGCCATGCTAAAAATCCACAAAAATTCTCCCTTCTGCTTTTTTCAAGCCAAGGGGCAATAAAAAAATGCAGGTAATGTGGAAAAATGAAAAATGCCCAAAGGAATTTGTTGGTTTAGAATAAAACGCTTTTGTCAAGAAAGAGAAATTTAGAGGGAGGCCCGTTTTCCAATTAGGCGGAACTCCCCGGCAGTCAACCCCCTTAAAAACGACGACAAAAAAACCCTGGTGTGGGGGACCCCATTTTTTCTGATCTTTTTAATATTTGAAATATAAGCAATTTAACATCCACCTTTTCTTTTTCACATTTCTGTTAACCTATTAGGGCCCCTATATATAACAAGGTAAGAATGTTGCCTATATATGGAATGCCTTGAAAGCTTTTGTTTTGCAAAGCACCTTTAAATAGACCAGGTAATAATTTTAGGATGAACATTGGGTGGAAAACATTTTGGAAATTAATAATTTAAAGCCTGTATGTTTTGGGTTGGCCATATTTAAAATGTGGGTGGGTTGGCATTAAAATGCACTGCAAATGTGTTGGGCAATATGTACAATGACATGGTCATGCCGCCCTGCTTCCCTTGTTTTAATTAATGAGTCAAACAAACCAAACCCACAAAATCCCCCCTTCCACTTTGATTTCAGCAAAAAGGTAATGAATCAAACCCTTTAAATGGCTTCCTGCAACATTTTTCCCTTGAAAAAAAGGTTGAGGGCCCCCCGCCATGGGATCCCCTTCTTAATTAATTCAAGCAACCATACAGGTTGCATTTGGATTTACACTCAAACATTATAATTTCCCATGAAATAGCAGATAGAAGGTGTGAAAAAAAAAGATGATCCCAAATTTTGTTGTTTTCCCACCTTTACAACTTGCCCTAGGTTGTGCCCAAGGTGTGGGCAATCAATCAAATCAAAGCAATAACAAATCTTGGTTTGTCACGGAGAGGAGTCCTGTTTCAGGGAACCTCCTGCCCTGGCCTAGTCCTTGCCCTCAAGTCCCCCCCTTTAGCAATTGAAGAACCTGTTTTTTAAATAGAGAGATTTTTTTGGGGGGCCATATAAACCCTAAAAATGAAAATGGAATGTTTACAAAACAAAAAAAAAAAAAAGCCAATTTGAATTTCTGGTACCATGGGGGGGGGGCCATGGATTTTAGGGTTACTGTTGATTTTTTTGCCCACCTCTGAATTCACGGACAACCTCACAAGATCTCCAGGAATATGTTGGTTTTGGGTTTAAGTGGGGGAAATGCTGGAATTATGCTTTAAAAATGCAAAGCCTTATATAATTTAAATTTGTGTATAGGAAAATTGAATGCATCAATAAATAAGACATTGGGAACAAATTTATTTTCTGGTGTGCTATGTATGTACCAAATCCATCCCAGCATTAAACTGAGAGAAACACCTAAGGTTTGTATAAACCTTTGATTTGTTTTTGATCTCGCACTATGTTAATCCCTTTTTTTTAAATCCTGCCACTTGAATTGTGGGGTTTTAACCAAAATCATTGGGGGGGACACCTCATAAATATTGCAGCAACCCATTAAATTTATGTGAGGAATTGATTGTACACCCCCTAAACCCAACACACACTATCTGAATGGAAAAATATATTTTTGTAACATTATTACTGCAATAATGAAAGTATTAAGAGGAGGTAAGGCCCCCTACAGTGTTTTTTTAATAACCGTGTTTTTGGTTAGTGAGTGAACTTTTTCTACAAAGGGGTAAGCTTTTCAGTTTGTTTTACCAGAGGATGTAAACAGAGGAGCAAGTCCCATTTCCTTCCCGGTTTAAAATCCAAAATTTTGAACGACGTTGAACAGCCCAAATAGACACAATCCGGTTGAGCTCCAGGAACATTATTTTTTTCTAATTGTTTTTCTTCACGTGATTTATGTTGAGTACGGGGTACAAGAACCCCTTCCTTACAAAAATAAAATTGAAGTAAACTTTAAGAACTTGTGGTTTTTTTGAAATGCATTAATACCTTTTTCATGAACACCCTTTGGAATCTCAAGAATTGGATTTTTTTTGTTTTTTTTTTTTTTACATTTCCCGGAATTTTTTTTAATTATTGATTTTGTGGCCCCCAAATCCGGAAATTTTTCCGGAAAAAGTTTTTTACATATCTCCTTGCGTGTTAATATATACAACCATAAGCAAGGTAGCATGGTAATTACCCATATGGCAAAGCTGGTTCAAAATCCACCAGAAATTTGCATGTGGGATTTTGGGTATTTGCTTGTGTGCAATAAATTATTAATGTCACTTCACTGTGGAATCAATCACCAGGTGGTCATTATCCTTTTAAGGTGGGCCAAGGTCACCTACAAATATGGTAAATTGCCCTTTGTGTTTTTTTATTACGTTAGTTTTTCAATCACAAACTTAATACAGCCCTGCAAAGAACATTTTGTAAGAAGAAGGACCTTGAAAAACAACTTCCATTTACACATGGAAACTAATTTAATGGTATTAGATAACTCAAATTTTGCACTTGTTTTAAATGTATAAAATGATCAGAATAGGATTCCTGAGCATTCTGACATTTACAAAAAAAATTGACAAATTGAAGACTACTTGAAAAGCACACACCAGGATGATAGGAGACAATGGGGTTGGGGAAGATCTCGCCTCGATTGGTGTGGTGGAATAATTAATGAAATGCCATCACAATTTCACTAAATTCTTGGCAAGTTTTTACTATTCAAACTTGCAAAATGTTAAAGCAAGAGGGAAAGAGCCAACATTGTGAGATAATGCCACACAGTGCAAATGGCAATGACACGCACGCAAAACACGCACAAGCCCACACGCACACAACACAAACCCAAACACACAACAAACACAATCCACATCAAGAATTGGGGGTGGATACCCACTTAACCATTTGTAGGGCTATCCCAAGAGTTTTGGTAAAAATCAACCTTACTTTTCCAATCAAGAAAAGTGGCCTGCCATGGCCAAAAGAATAAAAAACCCAGTTAATGTCCCCCAGCAATGGCTGGAAAAAAGCTTTAATTTTCCCCCTGGGAAATAAGCCTTAACAATCCAAAATTTTTCCCCTCCAGGATTGCAAATTTCCCCCTCCAAGAATTTTAAACAATTTAATTTCTCTTTTTTCAATTATGTTTGTTTATTTGTCTTTTTTTTCTTTATATTTTAAAGGACAAAAATGGTTCCCCCCCCTTCCCTAATATTAAAAAATTTTTCCAGGAAATGTCCATTCCCACATTCCCCCACTTTTTTCCAGGCCTGGATTGTACTCCCCAAATTGTTGTAAGAAAAAACCCACAAGGTCCGGATTTCAAACAAAGAATTTAAACCTGGCTTAACTTTTAGTCCCGGATTAAGTTTCCCTAAACTAGAAGGACTCTAAAAAATTTCCTCCTTCTTTTCCTTTATAAGTAGCTTTTTTTTCTGCCTGAAAAAAAAATACAAAGAAAAAGTACAGGTAAGAACACTCAAAAGCTGGAGAACTTAAATGCTATTTTGAAATTGTTTTTTCCTCTTTTCCTTCCTGTTTTTTTTTTTTTTTTTTGTTTTTTAAATTAGAGGGGTCCTTTTTTTCTAGATGGGACTAATGCCCATGCTATACTTTTCCAGTCGCAGCGAAGCGAGTTCCTGCGCGTGAGCCACCGCGTAACCCTTGATCTTTGGTCAAATCAGGTTAAATTGCGCACGCCAATCGCTCGCTGGACGCTGGAAAGTTATAATCATGGGGGCTTTAGTCCCCCTGAACTAAGAGTTTTTTACAGCCAGTACCTACATAAATTCTTTTTGGTGAAATAAATTACCCAGGCCCATGGGTTTTCGGCTTCCCCAATTTGGTAGTGATTGCAATTGTACGCCACACACACACAACAAAAACACACACACACACAATGTACCCCTTATTTTATTTAGTCACCAAGAATTGCTCACACTAAACTAACCTGTGAGGACTCTCAAATAACCAACCCTTGATGGATATCTGTTGTCCTTAATGCTCTAACCAATACAACCACCTACAACAATTTGTAAATACACAAAGATTAACTTGAAGATGGCCCTGCTTAATATAAAGCCCATTATAAACAAAACAATCCTGCAGAACACTACCACTTTTCTATCAGGCCATAGATAATTTGATTTTTCCTAATGTGAGAGTCCCGCCAAAGTGGAACCCCATCCCTCATCTTTTAAAAAATAACTTGTGCTATTTAGTACTACCAAAAATTGGGTACTTTACAGATGTTGGGGTATTGATTGTAATTTTTGGGATTGGTTTTTTGTTTTTTAAAAAAAAAAACCATTTATATTCAAAAAAAAAATAAAAGTTTCATCCGAAGGCACAAGTTGGGTATTTGTAATGTTTGAAACAGAACCCGAAAGAAGAACCCCTTAAAAATCCTTTTTTCACTGTACAAGTAAAACAAATCTCCGACATAATTTTTTTTCACAAAGTGTTTTATTTTAAAAAAATTTTTTTTTACCTCACACAGTATCTCAGACCAATCTCAAAAACAAAATAGCGTGTGTTCTATTGACAGATTCCTGCAACATTGGTTTAAAAACCGGTAAATCTCTTACCGGGACAGAGCAAGGAAAAGGTGGGATAATGGTCCCAGTTTCTATTGGGCCGCTGTAATATTTAAGAACCCGGTAAAAATACTAAGAAAAAACTAAACCTGAAATAACTGGACTGCCTGTCGAATCAACTCCACAAATAAAAAATTTTTGCCCAGCAAAAGGGTCCCCGGTACACTCAGGGGTCAAACAAACAAAAGCAGGGAATTGTGGAGATTTTGACCCTGTTTTATTTTTCAACAAAAATATGGGGCGGGGCACGTTGGGTGTTGTAGTAGTAGGGAATTTAATTTTCCGATTTAATTGACATTTTAAAACAGTCAAAATTCAGAGGCAAAGTGAATAAGGCCTGAGATATGGGGTGTTTAGAAAAATGAAAATATCGGTGGAAACCGTCAAGAAGAGGTTTTTTGTTTTTTATTTTTTCGAAGGTAACATTGAGTTTTTGGTAGCAAAAAAAAAACAAGCGTGGAGAGGCGAATTGGGTAGCACGTGTTAAGATCGATTGAGGGCAAACCGCCAAATTCTGTTCCCATCCATCGGCTCGTCTAGTCCTACACCGTCCCCCACGGAACTAGGGGTCCCTATCGTCGATCGTACCACGCGGTTATTATCAATTTTCCGTTTTCCTCCAATGCATCACCGTTTTTTCCCCCCATCGCTGCAATGCGCACTGTTGCGTGGAATGGAGGTGATGGGGTTTTATCCTTACATTGTGGCCGTTTTTACCGTAAAAGCGACCACCCGGCTTATTTTTCCTTCCCTCGAGAAGGAAATTGTTTGCCGGGTTTTTGATTTTACCAGTAAATAGTGAATGGGAGGTCAGTATTTTTCTAATTGAGTTAGAGCACAAAGTGTGTAAAGAAATCCCTTATTATCCGTCGCTTTTTTCACCGTTACAAATGGGGTCCCAATAGAAACAACACCGGTCAAAAAAGGCATTCTAGAGTCCAGTGAGCAATAATCTGAACATCTTGACCCTTCCCCTCTCACAAATAAAATTCCTCAGGAATAATATTCCATCTATAAGCCCTTCAACTTTTGAAGTGGATATTTTGAACACAGAGCTTGTTTTGCCACTTTTTAAAAATATTCAGTTTTTCCACAAATGGTATTTTCCCAAATAACCAATTCCATAAATTCTATAAAATTAGATGACACATTTTGCACATAAACCCCGAATGTTCCTGAGATCAGACAGCATGTCAAAAAAAATTCAAGACAAAATTTTACTACCTGTACCAGTATAAATGTTTTTTATTCAAAAAATCCCAGCCCTACATTAATATAACTATCATACACCCTTTCCTTTTTTGATCCAAATTAGTTATAAAAAGAATAAATTTGTAAGCTATTTGTTGTGGGGAAGAAAACACCTCCCAACATCCCTTGTCCCAATGGAAAATAGCTTGAACAATGTAACTGTCCCCCTTAGAACTTTATTTATTTTTTAAACATGTTTTTTTCCGACAACTATCATCATGCCCCAAAGCAAAATTGGTGGGACAGTAAGCCAAGGCTTTAGATGCTAAAATAAAATGCCAATGCATACACTTTTATAAGGCAAAACATGGGTGACTCTTTTGGTCACGCAAACCATTGGTAATTCTTAAAAACAACCGAGATTCCCCACTTAATTATATTCACTGTTAAAAACATCCCAAGCCAATCAAAACATTGTAAAAAATGTTTTTTTTAAGGAAAAATATCATGAATGCAAAAAAATCTAAAAACAAATAAACATTGATAATTTCCCCGAAGAACGGCAAAACATCAAAATTTTTGATCATTTTTGTAAGATATTTATATGCAAAGCTCAAATGATTTTTGGGAACAAATTTTTTTGTATGGAGATTTAAAGACCAGTGGTGGTTTCCCCCTCATGTAAAAGATGTGGAGCTTGGAAGGAAATCCCAAGAGAATTTGTAGTGCCCGAGGACCATATTTTAATTGAAAAAAGTTTTTTTCCTTAGTCTTGACCAGGGCCCCCAAATACACCCCAGCATTTCTTAAATGGTTTTTTCCCTTCCATATTTTAGAGCAAGTCTAGGCCAATAATCAACAATGGTTTTTGGGTGGCCGGCAAATTTCTAGATGGACTATCCCATGTATATACTTCCAGTCGCAGGCGACGATTTCTTTCCTGCTCGTGAGCATGCGTAACACTTGATCTGGGGTCCAAATCATTTATTGCGCACGCCATCGCTCGCTGCCGAATGGAAGTATACATGGGCTTTAGTCCTGACTAAGAGTTAAGCCGGGACTACATTCTTTTTGTGAATACCGGGCCATGGTTCCCCAATTGGTATGGATTGCATGTACGCACACACACACCCACACCCCACACAGGTACCCCCCCTTATTTATTTAGTCACCAAGAAATTTCATCACACTACCTGTGGAATCTCAAAAGTAACAACTTGAATGGATATCATGTGTCTTGCTCTAACCAATACACCCACTAACATTTCTACCACAAGATAACTGGAAAACGATGGGGGCCTGCTAAATATAACTGCATTAACAGCCTCAGAACACTAACACTTTCTATCAACGGCAGGAGATTGATTTACTCATGTGAGAGTCAAAGTGACGCCCATCCCATCTTTTTAATCACTTGTGCTATTTATACTACCAAAAATTGGTACTGTACAGATGGTTTGGGTTATTGTATTTTGAGATTGTTTGTTGTTTTTTTGACAACATTAATCTTCAAAACTCTCCTAAGCACACGTTATTTGTAAAATTGAACAGACCGAAAGAGACCCTATCCTTTTCCTGTACAAGTAAACATCTCCTACATACTTGTTCAAAAGTGTTGATTTGTAAAATTTTACCTCACAGTAGCTCTCATCCTCTCAAACAAATTCGTTTTCTATTGAAGATCCTGCATTTTACCGGTAAATCTCTTACCGGGAAATAGCAAGGAAAAGGTGGATAATGGTCATTTTTCTATTGGCGCTGTTACCGGTAATACTACCTGTCCTGCGCTGTCGATCAACTCATCATAAAAATTTGCAGCAAAAGGTCTTACACTCAGGTCAACACAAAGCATTGGGGGTTTGACTTTTTCAACAAAAATCTGGCGGGACTTGTGTTAGTATATTAATGTCGATTGACATTTTTACAGTCAAAATTCAGACGCAAATGATAGGTTAGACAGGTTAAATGTTCGTGAACGTCAGAGAAGGGTTCGAAGTTACATGGAGTTGTACAAGCGTGAAGAAGGCATGTACTTAAGATCGAGGAGGAACCGCCAATTCGGTTGTTCTGTCCCTCCTCTCTCTAGTCTACACGTTCACACGTAGGGTCTATCTTCGATCGTACCACGCGGTATTATCAATTTCCCGTTTCCTCCCCCTTCCTTCCTTCCTCCTTCCTCTCTTGCATGCGCACTGTTGCGGAATGGAGTGGTGTTTCTATTGGCTTTTACCGGTAAGCGACACCCCGCTATTTTCCTTCCTCGTGAAGGAAAATTTTGCCGGGTTGATTTACCAGTTAAATAGTGATGGAGGTCCTTTCTATTGAGCCATTTCATCATATCCTTATCCCCCGTCTCTTTTTCCCGGTAAATGGTCCCAATAAAAAACCACCTAAAGACCCACTATAAAGTCAATAGCTGCACATACTGACTTCCTCACAAATAAAATCCTCAGGAATAATTTCATCTATAAGCCCTTCATTGAAAGTGCTTTTGAACAAAAGCTGTTTGCCACTTTTTAAAATATTCAAGTTCCAAATTATCCAACTGAAGCATCCATAAATCTATAAATTAATGACACATTTTGCACATACCACCTCCGGAGATCAGACAGACATGCAACAAAATAGCAACAATTTTCATACCTGACTTATAAATGTTCAAAATCCCAGCCTACATTACAATCCTTCTTATTTACAAATATTATAAAAATAATATTGTAGCTATTTGTGTGAAGAACCCCTCCAAACATGACGGTGAATTTCATCAAAATTTTCCTCAAGAATGGTTATTTCTTAGGGGTTTCGTCCCTTTATCTTAGTACAAACTGGTGTATTAGCTTAAAAGGAGTCGTATAAACCTTACCTTACCTCTCAAAGATTGTGAATTTACTCTAATAATTTTTTTTAAATACCATATTTGTCCCACTGGGGTTGTCGTAAACAGAAGCTATTTTAAGTAACCTTAAAATAACATTTGGGACAACCTTCAACAATCCGAATACATTTGAAGCAGTTAATTAATAGCCATAAAGCTTAAAAGAATGTGCAAACCATCTTGGTACAATGTGGTAGTCCATTTGAAATGTAGTGATAATATCTGGTCAAAAATTCCACTCCATATTTGGGCATAATAGTTGACCACTTTCCATAAAATCCTGGGGGTTGTGGAACAAGCTTATTATTATAAGACCTTAATACTACTCGGGCCTCAGTATATCTGTGGGAATATTCTTTTTACATGGGGTTGTTTTACAATCAGGGAACCTCTTGGCTTGAACACCACATGTTGACCCTAAAAACAATGTCTTATTTTTTTGATAAATGGTACTTTTTGCCAAGCATACAGACGCACCAAAAGCAACTACCTACAGCGGCAAAGAACCATTTGAAATGCTTGCTGAACTAACAAAATAAGCACTATATGTGTGGCAAATTCTTAAAATCACTGTTTTCAATATTGATTTAAGCTAATATTGAGATAGTAATTCAGCACTGTCATAAAGACCATTTCTTGGGACACATTCAAACATCAGGAATAAATTTGAAGCAAGGTATTACTACCCAGAATCTTAAAAGAATGTGCCCTGTTGTACGGTGTGTCATTCTGAAATTTAGTGATAAATTCCGTCCAAAATGGCCTCTCCATATTGTGTGCTAATAAGCTTAACTAAAATTGACAATTATTGTGATTTTTCTAGTCACAAGGCGGTTTCTCAACCACAAGTCTCGCCTGCTTTCGCGCTAATTGTAAGACAAAGCGCACAACAGAGTGCAACTGTGCGAGTCCAGGGTGTCCCCAAAAAAGTTGTGCACCAGATAAACGACCCTTTGCTTAACATTTTTACTTCCCACTATTCATTTGAACACCACCATAGGGGTCACACTGTCCATTGTGGAATAATACATACTTGCAGTTGGAAAACCCCCCACTGAGCAAGAGTCAGAGATGTTTATGATAGCACCCTGGTTTTTTGCATTTTTAGTATTCTTTACTTCTGCTCTTTCAATTGACACCACCCAGGGCCACAACAGTTTCCATTGTAGAGATATAATCATGGAGATCTCACAAGAGCATAACTAAGTGTTATGGAGTAGCACCCCCGTGTTTGCATTTTTATAGTTTACTATCCTCTCCTAACTATTTGCATTTGCCACCCCCGAGGGGTCCACATTTTCCATTGTGAAGATCTTATCTTGAAAAGTCCCCCACATGAGCTTGTGACGTTTAGGAGTAGCCCCCCGGGTTTGCAGTATTAGTATTCTCTAAACTTCTACACTTCTCACTCTTTCTTTGCTACCACCATAGAAGAGGTACAACTCTTTCCGTTTTTGGGGGGAGAGATTATCTTGAACATGTCCCCCACATCATCATAACCAAGAGATGGTTCGGAGTATCACCCCCGAGTTTGCATTTATATTATACTTTATATTTGCCTGCTCTTTCAATTTGACACCACGACCCCCAGGGCCCAAACATTTTTCCATTGTAGATATATTAATCCTGAAGTCATGCAAAATCCCTTAAATTCACTATGTAGTAAAATATGAAAATTTATTCAATTTGGCAACCCTATTTTGGAAAAACATGTGACCGAACATTTTAAATAATTTTGAGTCGCCTACGGTGTCAAGAAAGTGGTGAAGGTGCAAAATTTGCGTTTTTCACATTTTCCAAGAAGTAACAGGCTGGCAACCCAAACCTGACCAGAAGTAGAAAAACATTTCAATGAACCGGGCACTATCAGCTAGATATCATTGATGTCTAATACCGTTGTTGTGGTTGTCAATCCCCCCCCCCTTTTGATAAGTCTTCTTGTTTTTGTTACACCACCAAATCCCACACACATCAGCCATATCCTCCCAAATAACACATGCTGCCTTATTATTGTAATGTAAGAAACTCACTCCTGAATCAAATGCTTTTTGAAGGTGGAATTAATATTTCACACTGACCCTTGACAACCTGAGAATTTGGGTTGAAATGGACCAAGCATTTAGCTTTTGCAATTTAATAATCAAAAATGCCCTTTAGACGTGCCACCTGCATTTTGACCACAATTATTATCACACAAAGAGTTACCATATAGTAGTCTCCCATGTAGCGAAGGAAGTTTGCCATATCAATGTCCATTTATGCGATACAAGCAATTCGCATATTTATTAGATCAATTTGCAATCAAACATGCCCCTTTAATTGTCCACTTGCACTTGACCGCAATTGTGAGTCATACAAACGATGTACGGCCTAGAAGTCTCATGTAGCGAAGGAATTTTGGCATATCCAATGTCATTTTTCAGTGATACGCATTTGCATATTTAAGTAGAATCAATGGTATCAAAATGCCCCTTTAACTCGACCCCAGCACTTTGACCCATTATGATTCACCCAACAGATGCATGGCATAGTTTTCTTTTCATGCAGCGAAGGAGTTTTTTGCCTATCGTTGTACGGTTTTTAGAGATACAGTAATTATGCTATGTATTAGCTCATTTGCATCCTAAGCCGCTTGTTCACACACTCAAATTGGAAAAAGATGCGCACCATAATAGGCTTTCATGCAGTGAAGGAAATTTTCCGTATCCCATGGACCGTTTCCAAAATTATAGCAATTAACGCTGTTTTTTGCATATTAAATTAGCTCTTTGCATACTTATTTGCCCGAAATACTCCCGAAATCTAACAAGTTCGAGAACTCTCCAGCCCGCTCCCTTCCACCAAGTTACATCATCATAACCACAAACGCCTTACGGGACCCCAAAGAAAAAAAACTTTGGTACAACACAAGGCTTGGTGGGAATTTCGTTGAAGTATCCAAATTGATACTTATTAGCATATTTAACCCCAAATCTATCAGGAAGGGGTCGAGAACTCGTGGACCCCCCGCTTCATTTCGCAACACCAGTTACATCATCATAGCCCTTAGGAACTCCCGATAAATCGTACACACGCCCGTGAACACAGACTTAGGCACAGGCAGACCTACAGACAGACATACAGACATACAGGGACGCAGACAAACAGACCAGACAGACAGACAGACAGACACAGACAGAACAGAAAAGTGATTCTAAGTCATCTGCCGAACACATGTTCAGGGCGAGACAACTCTAGTTTATTTCTATATATTTGTAGTAAACACTTAAGTGGCTACCCATTAAGTTTTCTGTATCACACTCATCAAATGTTAGAAGTCAGGGTTCCGTCAAAAATCTGCTTTCCGAAAACCTGAAGTTTCATTAACCATAAAATTTGTTCCTGAAGACTTACCACCCTCCGAATTTGGAACGTAAGGAATGGGCGTAGACGTATTACATGTAAATCGGGTAAATAAAAGCATAATGGTGGAAACTTAAAGTTTGGATTCTTAATTCTGTTTTGAATTAGCTACCCATAACAAAACTTAACTGAAAATAATCAAGCACTTTGTTTTTTTTCACCCCAATGTAGAAATGAATGAAGTGTTCTATCAAATCTGGTCTTCTCACAAAAAATATAACACGTCATCAGTACATAAAAATATGTTCACAAGAAGTGACGCAGACAAAATTTGGAATAATATACTTCTTGACTTGCCTACCATGCAAAAACACTCAATGTTGAAAAAATCATGAGCACTTCCATTTGTCACCCCGAATGATACATGCCGAGGTACCCTGAATATGATAAAACACCCATATATCAAATGCAGGTGTTTCTTGCAAGCAATATCTGCCCACATCATCTCCTATCATGGAGTTTCAATTGCCCTACATAAATTCCAGGACCTTAACACTCATATATGCATTGTAATCACCCCCAAACTGTGTGTCAATTTCGCTGTAGGTGAGTACATACGGTCTCCCACACTCTGTCCCACAAAATTGTAAATGGTAATAGACATCATCACACCTACTTAAATTACTGCAAAAAAACAAATCACCGTCCTGAATGTTACTTATTAGTTGGGACAAAGAACTTGCAAAACATTGCTCGCAATATCTTATACCACTGTACAGACTATTATCATCTTTATAGCTTTAATGCACCCCAAGTCGGGTCCTTCAACCGTCATCACCACTACAGACACTTTCATTTCATATTCATCCATTTAATGTATTGATCTTATTCCATGCATTTTTTTGTGTAACTATGCATTTTAATTTCCCCCCTCACTGGCAAATAAGCACGGGCATTGGGCAGGCAGGCATCGATATTCACCCTGAAAACTTGAGTTAGCCTACGCCAGTGATGGGAGAGGGACCCGAAGTATCAGCCCCCATGGCTTAGGACTACAAATATTTACCATGTGTTAAGACAACAACTCCAGTCGGACCGGGGAAGATAATTGAAAGATTTGAAAACACTCGCTAACAGATTTTGTTTTCTCTCTCTCGCGCTCTCCATTTGGGTTTTAGTGTATCATTCAAATAAATTTTTTGAGAACCATTGATTCTCCTCAATTGTTCTGCTGGATTCTGTGTTGATCAATATTTGCTGCAGTAATTAAACTTAAAGAACATGGACTCACTGTTAGTCTTTGTCAACAACTTCATAGGAGTTGGCCACAATTGTCTGTGCACTTAATTTTAGAGTATGTGTGGTCAATTTCTTCCCAGCCCCTTTTCGGTGCAGTTGTCTCCATACACCATTATCGGGTATAAATTTACTATGGGTACGTAGCCGTAGCTCTCCAATGTGCTAGAGCACATAAAGAACTTTTAAGTCCTATGTGGTTCCTTCTATTAAAATTCTTAAATTTTGTTAGAAGCAAATGTTGTCATTGAGTTTTGAAGTAATTTTAGGATAAGACAACAGGCTACATATGGGTGACTACATAATGGCCACACACCATTTGGTTCACTTTTTTACAACTGACCTTCCAAGATTTCCACAACCCTTTGTGCATCATACTACCTGTTCCCTTCAGATGTTCTTTTTTTTCCGATTCAGTTGGACCCTGACTGGACAGCAAACCGTACACTCCAGCATTATTTTTTACAAATACTCTTCATCCAGTAACAGACGCAAATGCGTTGTGGTTGGAAATAATATGATAAAACAACGATGGCCCCTAACATTAATGTCCAAAATCTCTTGAGGCATAGTATGTCATATTGCTGTGATTCATATTTACTCTGTTTTGGTGTTAACAGGGTATATCATGTCCATGAATTCTATAACTATCAGGCCGACTTGGCGTATGTATATGTGGCAGCCACAGAATTGTGCCTTTTGGGAATTAATCAATAATTGGTTAGAAATCACACATTTAGCGCTAGGTTTGATTTAAATACTTACGGTACTGGCACAGCAATTTACACATAATTTTCTGTTTATCATTGGAAAACATGCCTTTTTCTTTACAAACATACTTAAATTCACATTTTATGTGAATCTGATATTTTAATGTGAGTCAGTATTGTGGTGTTTATCAATAGCCCCAGGTTTCACTGTACAATAGTTTCGGGCTGTAATAGCCATATTACCCCAACACCCCCATCCTATATGCCCCAGGCGCGAGTGAAGGGAATATGGAGGGGCAGGAGAAAGTCAAATTCAGTAGGGTACTCGAACCTTAGGGCCCTTTGGGCTTTCATTCCCGATCCCATGACTGAAATACCACTCTACACAACCAGTAGCCCGCCAGGTTTCATGCCCATGTGTCTTCGTTTGATGACTGCAATCACTAACTTGAACTTGATACATTTTTCCACTCAGTATCTTGGCATTTTTTTTTTGGTACGGTTAGGTTAGTGCATGAAAAATAGCTGTTATTTAGTGTATTGACAAAAGAGCTGTTATTCCCTCCAACACCCTGGTTTTTAGTCCATCTCCCTTGAGAGAGTAGGTATGACAGAAGAGGAGAGAAGTCTTAAATCAAGCGGTCCTCAAACCAAGGGTTCTTCTGGGAACTGAATCCAAAACCGGGTACCCGCCATGGTAGTGTCCCTCAGGCCCGGTCAACGTTTCGAGCGCTATTAGCTTTAAACGTAGAACGTATACCGTTCATGAACCAAGGGCCCGGTAACGTAGGAATCGGTAGACATTACATGTAATGGATAATAAAGCATAATGGAAAACTTAAGTATTTGATTCTGTAAAGCAAATGCACTGCAAAATTAACTTTTGCTTCCTAATATCCGTAATGTTGTATACGGACCCCCCCGCATGCCTCAGAAATACGTTCAACTCATAATAAGCAACCCACATAATTTCCCCCTGGAAGCTGGCCACTGTTATTCATTATCATCGATTTTCTTTTCGGTGAGAAGCACCGGTCCAATGGAAATGCCGATGCTGTTGGCAGGCAACATGGCAGGTTTTGCCCTGTTGGCTGATGTCGGGGATCTTATTTTTGAACGGCATACACCGGTACATGTTCACCTTTTCGTCTAATAGGGCCCATGTAACGCAAGGGAAATACACGGGATAATACATCCCTATCCCATATAACATGTCTTCATTTGATGACGATAGGGCTGGAAAATGTATTATTTCCAGGAAATAATTTGCTTATGCTTACAGGGTACATAAAGACCTCTAGGTTCAATAACTGGTCAACACTCTCCATTCAGTGCAGAGTTTTGCAAGGGCATTCCCGATTATTCGGCCATTGACATGGATATTTGACAAATAAAACAGGACAGGATGATCTGGTGACCACTGCAGATAAATGTAAATCCTGTTGAACCTACCTCAGCTACCTATAACTCTCAGTTTTGTACTATCTATTTCCCCCTCGCAGTTGGGGTGTACTATCTTATTACACCATGTACTATCTTATTAGCCATCTTAATATGAGACAAATCAGGCCTTTTATTACTCTTGTACTATAACCATTGCGATATATGGTTCTCTCTCGCATCTGGCTCAGCAATTCACTGAACTTTTCTGAACTGTAGTTATTTTCAGTAATAAGATTCACTTATTCTTCCCCCCCCCACCTTCATTCACAGATAGGGATGTTCATACGCCCCCTTAGACTAGAACAAGGTTGTTTTCCATAATGGCGCAAGATAGGAGATAGACTGGTCGGTTGAAATTTTTTTTTTAATAACTCCACAAAGTTTTCACTCGCATAAAATAATCAACATGCACTCTTGAAGTTTTTCCCAATGACAATGCAAAGAATCTTTCATTTTACTCATGGCTTTTTTGTCTGTTTTGATGGGGGTTTTTTTGGTCTGTGTTTTCATTTTTTCTTAATTGTGATGAAATTATGCTAATCATATTTTTCCCTCCTTGAACCCAGACATCAATGTTCCACCAAGAGAATTTCGACATTCAACCTAGATCCTTCAGAACCTGAACGTGTTGACGCACACAAGTCGGCATTGTTCAGATGATAATTTATGTCTCTTGTGATCGGACAATATGATCGGGTAGACTCTCTTAGCCGAGGCAATGCATTATGTTTTTTTTGTCATCCTACCACTGCACCATCAACACATACTCATAGATTTCCACATACATTGCCACTACCAATTCTGCTTGATATGGGGCAGTGCATGCCGCCACCATGAATCCTCCAATCATACTTTGTGTAGCACATATCATTACTCTGCAACATTTTTTTATAGGAGGGATTGTAGGCCTCATAATCAGGCCACATTAGTGCTGTTCAATGCCTATCTCCTGAACTAGTCCTTGACAGCTACATGTAGGTTTTGCTCTCTAGTCCTTGGTGTGATTTTTCTGGGGTGATTATTTCACTGACAGACCCCCCCCCCCCCCCCCCCCCCCCCCCCCCCCCCACCCACCCCCCCCCCCCCCCCCCCCCCCCCCACACCCCACCCCCCCCACCCCCCCCCCCCCCACCCCCCGCCCCACCCCCCCCCCCCCCCCCCCCACACCCCCCCCCCAACCCCCCCCCCCCCACCCCCCCCCCCCCCCCCCCCCCCCCCCCCCCCCCCCCCCACCCCCACCCCCCCCCCCCCCCCCCCCCCCCCCGACCCCCCCCCCCACCCCCCCCCCCCCAGTACCTAGTGGATAGGAAAGGGGTTTTGATTCCAACTGCATTCTACATCTAGGGGAAATGTATTCATCAAATACAACATGGTCCCTGAACTAGTCCTATATTATGCTGAAAAAACAACACCATTACCTGAACACGTTTTGAACCCATATGAGCACAATTTCTACAATTGGAGAGTACATTCTGTTTTTAATCCCTTCCACTAACCACTGTGAACCATTTAAGAGTCACACTCCCTATATTCTCCCTTTCCTTTCTTCCTCCCATCCCATTCTTCATTTCATGCCGTAATCAGATTGTTCGTTAATTGAAGTGACTTAATGAAATTTGAAAACAAGTTATTTACCATTCTGTGAGGAAGATTGGCTCTTTGCACCCCCACACTATTACTTCCATTCTGCAACTTCAGGAGACAATTTCCTTTTCACCAAAGTTCAGTGCGTGCTTCTTGAATTTGCTTTCATTCCCTTCTTGGCAAGCATGTAATTACTTACACCGGAGTTTTGACCACCACACCCCCCCACACACATCACACATTCACTTCAGAGATGCCCCCAAGCAATGTATTGTTGTCTGAGAAGAGGAGGAAGCAAATCCACCTCACTTACCACAGTGTAACAAAGCCTAACATGAACTCCACTAGTTTTCATTCCTTTGGTAATAAGCATAAATTATTTAACTATCTGGAAAAAATATTATGCATATTTTCCACACATAGTGCTGAAAATGGAGCTAGTTCTTTCGTTTTTCCACAGCAATAACTAAAGTATCCTGGCATTCTCCATTGTTTTGAATGATTATGTGAAGTACAATCTGTTTTCTTCATCAACCTATATTATCTTAAGCAGGAACTTTTAGCTGGAGTGAGACTTGCTAAGCAGTTTTCCCCCTTATTATAATCTGTAGGACAAATCCTAATTCTAAGTGAATAGTAGCAATTCTAACCAATACTACAATCGGTATTTTTTTAGGATAATAAGTTTTTCATCTTGTAAGATTGGGCCTTAACTCCAAAACCCCATCTGGTCAAGTTTCGCGCCAATATTCCAATCCGTTTTTTGAAGGCGAGAGCTGAAACTGATTTTTGTAAGCCCATAGAGTACTGTGTAAAATTACTGGTCAACCAAAATGGGGCACATTTTTCGTTCTTCATACCTTCCAAACAACTCATTTGGCTCTAGATGTCACAGGGTAAATGAGAAAATAGTAGCTTTTCTCATGATATCAAAAATGTAGACCCTTCCGGTAAATCTGGACTTTCCTGGACAAGGCTATTAGCGATCGGCGCCATGGACCTTTAAGATATTTTGCATAGAGGGTTATTGACTCCCACATACCCGTTTTTATTCGTTTTTTCATGAGGATTGGCGGAGGGGCAACATCCCCAAGATAATTCAGAATTTCTTGTGACTGTCAATTATTTACAACAAAAAAGAACAATACATGTCTAAAACTTACATCAATGCCCTTCCTGTCTACACCTCTTATCTCCACATGGATGCCTGTTTGCATGCTCTACTGGCTAATTCCATTTAGTTTACTACTTCACTGCCAATCCCTAAGATCAATTATCTTAATGTGGGTCAAGGTTATCCTTGTACTGGAACCACCCACTGGGATTCAGCAGCAGCACAGCCAGCCCTGCGATAGTTCAAATGAATACCTCGTGACACAAAGTACCCACACACTCATGATTATACTTCATATGCATAATAAACACCAATAATGCGCAATTATGCTCATCCAAGCTTTGCATTCACTGCATGCGAAGGTAGCTTATTCTAGCATGAACTATATAAGCTGCTTGCTACTTTGAATTACTTGCTTTAAACATTTTTGAATACAATGAAGCGGTAACCCCGAGACTGCACTAGTATTAGCACCTGATACTGAACAATGAAGAGATGATGTTGAGGCCAACCATAAATACACAATGAACTCTTGTTAAAATATTTTCAATATCAATTAAGCCATCACTCCACAATGGTTTTGAGTATGAATAGCCACATTTGACTAACTGTTCTAAAAGGCATGCCGCTTTTTATGTGGTCTCCATAATATCTAAGCACCCTGGAAAGTTGGGGATCATCCAAATGTTGATTACCCTCATTGGTATGCTGAGCTGCGTTCATGACTAAATGTTTCCTATGGTTTGTCCTAGAACACAAACCGAGTCCAGCCATTTATGTAACTTTAATTTGTTATGGCTAATTTTTTTTTTATTTTTGGTCACGATAACGTGATACAATATTTTTAAAACATACACAATTCCTTGCATCATTTTGGTTCCTCCTATCAAAATAGAAATAGATAAAAAAAATAAAAATATTCAAACACAATTTTAGAATATAACACCCTGTATTTGGATTCTGTACTTGTAGACTACAATTAGATATATTTCTCATTCTGATTATCATTCCTTCACAACTCCTGACCTAAGAGTAATACTGATTCTATTCCATTACATCAATCTGTTTTTCTGAAGATGTAGCCGGTTTCTATGTCATTTGCGATGCCTCGTACTTTGTGCACACCTGAACTTCTGAGAAAAACAAACCGCCACTTCCATATTTAACCAATTAACACACTTTTGCACATACCTAAAGATAGTTCTGTTCTGATAATATATTAGCATTCATTAACACTAACTTTGGCTAAAATCTCATTTGTGATTACTTCTTGCATCATGTCCGGGAACTGGACCCCTGATTTGGGGGCTAGCTGCACTCACCTACTAGAAGTTGAAGTTAATTTTTTTCAGTTAGACCTGTCTAGATACATTGGGTTTGGATAAATAAAAAATTCTGAAAATCAGGGCAAACTTTGGTATAACTGCTTTTTATTATTCAACGTTGTCCAATAGGTCAAATTTTTAGCAATTTTTTTAGGGGTATGGGTACACTTTTTCGAGCACACTTTCAAAATCTAACACAAACGATCCTAAATTTGTTATCTGAGTAAATTTACAAATCGGGTATAAGATGTGTGATTTTGTAAAGACTACTATTTGGTTTTAATTGGGTAAGTTATATCCTATTTTAAGGTAATACCTGGCATTTTTTTTTCAAAATTTACAAATTTTGGATTTTTGCTTTTTAAAATATTGGTTTCATAACACATACATGCTGATTGAGCTAATCTTTGTTATTGTCGAAAGATAATAATGCTGGTTCAGTCTTGGGGAAAGTGGAAAAACCCCTTTTTGTTACTTTTTTAGGTAAATAGCTAATAAATTATGCATTTTTTTCCCAAAAATGCTAAAAAATCATTATTTTTAGGCATGTGAAGATTCGGGACGATTCAACTTTTATGGTGGCCCTTGATATTACAGAATGGCTCAAAGTTATTTTAAGGTCATTGTACATACATGTACACCTAAAGTCGTAGTCCGTGAAATCGCAATATTTTATGGTTGCCATGGTACCGTACCACTAGAGCTGTGATTACTAAAGTAGACAAATAGTTATAGGACAATAACTTTTGAATTTTTCTACCATATCATGGACTGCACATGGTGTGACATGTAGTAAACATATCTAATCGAGTAACAGGGCTCAGCAGCCAATTACGGTTGCCTGGAAACGACACCAGATGCATGAAACGGTGCTTTTTAGCATGTTGAAGACTTATGGGACGCTGTTAGCTATTTTGCGTGATCATTGGATAGCACGAAATTTGCCAAACTTATTTTGTGTTTTTGTACATATAAAAGTACCGACACGCTAAAGTCAAGAATAGCATATTTTCATGGTTGCCATGGTAACCATGACACTAGAGCTGTAGTATAATAGTTGTCCACACTAATAGTTTTTTGACAGAACGTGAGCATTTAGTAAACCTTTTGTCTAACGGCACCGTCACCAAAAAATTATTACCACGCCACACCTCATGTAAATTTGCAATATAAATTATTTGGTTTTCAACACTTAAGAGCGTCCATAGACCGCAAGAAACCACTTTACCTGAAGGATGTTGCATGAAATTTATATCACATGGTGAAATGGTCATAAGCAACGCAAATCAGCAATAAAAAAGTGATTTCTATCATCTGGGTTGGACATTGACTAATTGTTTTTGTTAACAAATTACTTGGCAACACCACAACAGCGAATGACCCTTTCATTACCCTGTATTACATATATTTAACCCAAACTTGTTATTTATTTTATTAATTAATCCTTATTTAATATAATAGGCACAGTATAACTTCCCCTAACATCTTCCCAAGGACACAAAAATTCATGGCCAATGTCAGAACTTGAATCGCATATTAAGTAGAGTTTCCACAATTAAGTCCCATTCTGTCAGTTTATAGCTTTTTCATTAAGGTCTGTTTCCATCGTCTTTGGGACCCCCCTGATTTACCCGCATGGCCCGATATTCGCGGAGTCTGCGCAGAACCTATTCAGGTTCGGCGCAACCAGGACGCTTTGCGAGAACCTTGATAACCTTCAAGTTCTCTGCTTTTAAGTTCTCATAGAAGGAGTTTGCGAAACCTAACAAAAACCATTCTCATTATATTTGAATAAGAAATGGAGCGTGTACGAGTCTTAAAATACACTAATAGGAACTGGTTCAAGTTTTTTGAGATCGCACTATTTCAGTAATCACGGACAAGTTTCCCTTTAATGACATTTATCCTTTAGTTTTTGACAATTTTGTTATGGCATCAACGCATATGCCTTCACAAACTCGCACGGCTGCTACACGTCACATGTACATCGTATTTAGATGTGTCAGAGTTATTCTCTAGGCCCCCAAAAAAACTGATTTACTGTAGCCTTTGCGGGATGACTTCAGTAATCCTGCCACCAACATGGCACATCCCTCAACATGCCAGTTTTTTTTTCGTTGAGGCTGCCGAATTCAATATGGTTTGATGGACCAGGGGTTGTGGCACAATCATTAAATTCTTTCCCCGCCTTTGCTACTGTGTTTTGACGGACGACGACGACATCCTTGAAATCAGGTAATTAATTATTTAACTCCCATTACGAGTTCCTTTTTTTGTCAAGAATTCTGTTTTGTCAAAACTCCGGCGAATGGCGTCCTTCGCTCAGAATTCACATGTGGGTGATCACTGTCAAACTTGATCGTAAACAGTCATTCCGCGATACCCTTTATTTAATACTTTTTTTTAATTTTTTTCCAAAATTTCATTGAATATTTATCGTATAAAATACCTAGCAACTGGGACAATATATCTTTTTTTCTAAAAGATGCATATTGTTGCTAAAATTATTAACGCAAATTCCGTGGAACTGACATTGCTTATGCATCACATTCGAGCAGCGTGCTCATTGCATGAAGTGATTGGTAGAATAACGGCAGTAAATATCGACAACACCAATGAGGAACGCTTTGAAAGTTACGTATTCGGTTTTTGGTAATCGGATATTGATCAAAATGCAAACATTGTTGATAATTCTGTAGTCATGCAAGTGGAAATGCTTTGCACAAGGGTCATGATAATGGAACTTTAATTGCTTACATTTTCCAACTATTTTGACGCTTATTTTGACATCAGTGAATTTAGTATCGTTCCATTTTTCGTCGAAATAAACAAAATAACATTCACGTAATGTTTTTACGTTTGTTTGGGACAAATTTTGCGCGAACCTGTTTTGGTTCTCGCAAAGTGTAATTTGGGGCGAACCTCCAGGCGAACCGGTTCGCGGTTCGCGTCGAATTTCCGGCCCTGCCCGGAAGTATATCGATTTTGATATCAGAATCAGATGAAAGGCCGTATTTTTCCATTGTCATCCTGAATTTGAGCCCGCAAATCCCTTTCATTCCCAAAAAACCGCCGTTTTAGTGGTTACCAATCAATATTAGCAAGTATTTGAATAGGGCTTTGCAACATGCATTATTGCGGTCTACATCAAAACCGCACGTTTGTTTCCCACGTACTTGATTGGGTTTTATGTGCAAGGGCCAGGCTATCATATCAAGCAGAGAACAACGTACACTTAAATGGAACAAGCACCTTTAAGGCGCTGATACTACTGTATAGCGCCTTGTATAGTATGTGTCTATATTCCACTTCCTTCACCATCAACCCTCGACACCCAGGAACCTGGTGGTCCTTCGAGAGAGACCAAATTTTGAGACATCTTTTACAAAGACTAAAAACGTTGGTGAAGAAATTTTGAGGTTTTTTTTTTTGTACCTTTAAGGATGCTGAGCAAGATTTTTGGGTCCACCCTAAGGGAAATGTGGGAATTCTTGCTAGAGGGCGAGATATTTCAAAATGGCCACCCCCAATTCCTGAGAATGGCATATTGAAAGCCAAAACCAGCTATCTGAGAGTCAAAATGAATTTTTGGCACTTCATTAACCCTAAGTTTTTTTTCCCTTTTCCGAAGGAATTTTGGCACGAAATGTATACCACATTGCCTGGGTCATACGAC